>JACEEZ010007978.1:155000-160506 GCA_016584305.1 Chionoecetes opilio | reverse complement strand
CCATACAAATTGTTTGTCTGTGACACACACACACACACACACACACACACACACACACACACACACACACACACACACACACACACATACATTTACCAATGAATTGAGCTTATATCTGCTACTATGATCATGCAAAATTCACTTCGAAACTACGCTGGACAAAGTGTAAAATTATTGCTAAGTTCCCCTCGAAGTTATTTGAAAGTTCCACGTAGAAAAACGCAACGTAAGAAAGAAAACTAGGCTCTATCATGGGTACCCTATGTAAATCTAAGTTCCTTTTCTTCCGATTAGAGTTCATACAATCTAATCTATTGTAGATGTATTGTTGTCTATAAAACAGTGAGTCAATATTGTGCAGTTAACATACGGGTAATTGCAATCACTTCCCAAAAATTGATGCAAGACATTATCTGAGATGTGTAACTCGAATTCTCGATATCGTCAAGGAAACTACTTTGAATAGGTTGTAACTGGTTGTTTGCACCAAGGTCTCTTATAGAGAAAGTCAATCCACTTTTAACCCATGCTCCGCCCACTGGCCATGACGTCAGACTCAGTGGCGTACCCAGAAAATTGATAAGGGGGGTGCAATATATATTATATATATATATATATATATATATATATAATATATATATATTATATATATATATATATATATATATATTCAACTCTACCTTAATATTACAGCATATGCTTTTGTTGTCTGTATGCAAAATAGGTTATATATTTATTCTTTGTTTTTGTTGTACATCACAAAGAGCTGGCCAAGGGAAAAAAATAAAGTAACAAAAAGCCCGCTTAATTGCCAGTCCCTATAAAGAAGACAGTAAGAGAATATAACAAGGGAGGGTGGGACAATTTAGTTCGGGAGGTGTCTTGTTACTCCTCTCTTGAAAAGATTTAAGTCGTAGGAAGGTGGAAAAATAGAAACAGAAAAAGAGTTCCAGAGTTTACTACTGAAGGGGATGGAAGAGTGAAGATACTGGTTAACTCTTGCATTAGGGAGATGGACATAATTAGATAAGATACTTTGATCCTATCTAGACACTTTGCAAGTACCAACTACAAGGTTATTGACTATACAAAGCGCCACTACGCCAGGACGAACTTGGTGGGCTCGAACCGCTGATCGAATGCAGGGACGCTACACGCGAACCCGCAGCTCTACCAACCGAGTCACCCTGACGGGTAGGGAGATGGACAGAATAGGGATGAGAATGAGTAGAAACTTGTGCAGCGAGGCCGCGGGAGGTGGGGAGGCATGCAATTAGCAAGTTCAGAAGAGCGGTGAGCATGAAAATAACGGTAGAAGATAGCAAGAGAAGCAACAGTTCGGCGGTGATTAAAAGATTGAAGATAGTCAGTAAGAGGAAAGGAGTTGTTGAGACGAAAAGCTTTTGACTCAACCCTGTTTAGGAGAGCTGTATGAGTGGATCCCCCCCAAACATTAGAGGCATACTCCATACATGGGCGGATAAGGCAAGAGCAAGCAACTGGGAGTATGAAAAAAGTAGACGCAGACGCCACAGAACACCTAACTTATTAGAAGCTGTTTTAGCAAGAGATGAAATGTGATATTTCCAGTTCAGATTTTTAGTAAAGGATAGTCCTAGAATGTTAATTGTAGGAGACAGTTGAGTGTCGTTAAAGAAGAGGGGATAGATGTCTGGAAGGTTATGTCCGTTATTATATCTGATGTCGAGACTTATAGGCTCAGTAGCCGGATATGCCAGCTTACTAAAGAGACTTTTAGTGCCAAAGACAACCGCATGTTGTACCGAGAATGTGAGAATGACGTGAGGGAAAATAATGTAAGAGAAAAAAAGAAAAAACTGACCGACCCTATGACATGTACTTCTCTCTGCCCTTCGAACTACCTATTTTTTTCTCCATCTTTATTTTATGTTGGAGCCTATAGCGCCTGTAGGCTATTATCTTCCTTCCTTAGGTTTCATCTTCTTTTCTTTGAGAGCTCAAGTGGTTGGTAGTGTTGTAGTCAAGACCAGACCCTCCGAGACCAAGACCAAGACCAAGACCAGACCCTTAGAGACCGAGACCAAGACCAAGACCAAGACCAGACCTACCGAGACCAAGACCAGCCTCCCGAGACCAAGACCAAGACCCTCCGAGACCAAGACCAAGACCAAGACCAGACCCTCTGAAACAGACCAAGAACAGGCATCTAAAAATATTTTTTTATAAATATGACTATTATATGAATTTTTTTGGTCTGTACTGCGTAAATACTAAATTGTATTGTTCTAAGTTGTTCGGATGGGATCGCTGCAAGTGCTTGATAAAAGTCGACGTCGTGCCAGCCTTGTCCGTGATGCTTTGCTTGCAGAAAGTGCAAACTGTTGTGTGCTTCTGGTTTTCGTGTTTTTTTTATCAAAAAAACTCCTTGTGGTCCTTGAACGCAAATTTGATAACTGCTGAAGATGCCGACATGATTACTCATTCCGGTGTGCGATCGGAAATGAATAGCGCGTTTTCGCGACCGTTCTAGCCCGGTCTAGACTGGCTCAGTCCCCGGCGGACTCTGTTTTCGCGAGGCGGACTAGACCGGGCTGGAACGGGCTGGACTGGTCCAGCCCAGCGAGCAGGACCGCGTTGGCCCAGTGTGGGGAGAACTGGCGCATGCGCACTACAGTCAGCGAGGAAGACGACCAGGAGCTTCTCGTGCTGCTGATAAGACATGAAACACCATGATGGCCGACCATAAGACTAAAGTAATTTCACGAAAAATTACAATATTCGTAATTTGCTGAAACAACATCTTGGGAAATGAATGTACCGTCAACAACACTATAGTCGCCACTGCACTAATGTCACCAGGCGCCATATATTACAAATTTTAGCATCACTACAGACTTGTATGTGTCACTGCAGACATGAATAGTGTTATGTAGATAATGTAAACTACGTACTGTGCACGTCTCTTCAGTGCCACCCGAACTAAATTGGCTCACCCCTCTTTTTTATTTTATTCTCTTACTGTCTTCTTTATAGGGACTGGCAACTAAGCGGGCTTTGTGTTACCCATTTTTGTTGTGCCCTTGGCCAGTTCCTTGTGATGTAAAAAATAAAAAAAATAAAAATAAAAATAAAAAAAACATACAAGTCTGTAGTGATGCTAAAACTCGTAAAACATGCCTTCCTGCGACATTAGTGCAGTGACGACTTTAGGTGTTATTGACGGTAAATGAAATGAGATTTCATCATTAAATTTTTCATAGTCATCCCTGCTACTTGACTTCCCATTGAGAAGTCAATTTAAGTAGCAGGGATGACTGCTACAAGGCATGACTGTTACATTGCACAAGGCAAAACTTGCATGATAATAGGGCTAATAACAAGTACTCTACCAGTAAAAGGACTGCTATATACGGAAATCCCCAGGTAGTGGATGCCAGTACCTCTAGATATGATACATGATGGTTATATAGGTTATATAGTAAACGTTTGACATGGCTGCGACAGCTCTTGCAATATTGTGTTGCTGGGATTTGTTCTCCGTCCAGAGATTTATAAACCTGCTGACTCTCATCACACACATAATGATGACCAAGGTTCACCTTTCATATGCCAACTAGGAGGCTATTACCTGAGGTCAAATTAATAACCCTTCGGTGTGTCTTTGGGGGGGGGGGGAAGGTAAAGCTGGCAGAACGGTAGGACCGCCCACTTGCTCCCCCAACCAATAGGAATGACGAATGGGACGGGGCCAGTCTCGATGTGTTTTCGCGAGCATCAGTCCAGTTTGGACTAGTCTAGGCTGGCCTGGACCGACCTGGTAAACGTCGCAAAAACGCGCTATAAGCGAGACTAGTCCAGTACACCTCACTGTCCGACGTCCTATGTCACTGCCAGACAGAGTTGCCAGGTCCTGCCAATTGTTGTATTTCTTGCCAAAAATTACTCAACAAATTTTGGAATTTGCCAGAAATATTCGTAAATTGAATTTCATTTTCTCATGATGAAAAATTGAAAATGCCAAAAAAGTAAATTGTGAATGCCAAAAGTATATTTTGTGGTTTGTGCACCTGGCAACCCTGCTGCCAGATGTGCTCAATGTAACGACTAACGAGCTCTGGTAGAAGAGGGGTAAGGGTAACGTATAAGGGAGAAAATATATTTACAAAATTTAATATATGTGACCAACTGAACATCTAGGTCAAATATTTCTGCTTTCATTGCTTCGTTGGCATGAAGAAACAAACATAGGAAAATAGCAATTGTTGTGGTTACGTTTTCCAAGCGAGCTAGCTAAATCTGTGGTGTACCTGTACAAAGGGTGCGGGAATTGCATAGGCCTACACATATATGAAGTACACGGAGGTGAACAGAGCTGCAAACATAAGTGCGTGCAAACGGAGATTATCACTGCGAGAATGGCCACGTCATGCATGTTCTCTCGACTCGCACGCACTCTATCAGCGCTCGCAGGGCTCAGCTCATGCATGTATCATCACCGTAGAGCTAGTCAGGCAGTACCTATAGACAGTACAACGCTGTATGGCGCGCCGTGAATCGAAACAGCCATGATTTTTCTCCGTGTATGATAATAGATTCCGACCTTCCCTACGCCGCGATGCACTTTTTAACCCTGGTCTCGACCTGGTCTCGAGCCAAACTCAGAGACCAGAAGCTTCGAGACCAAGATCAAGACCAAGACCACATCAAACGAGACCAAGACCAAGACCACATCAAACTGGTCTCGAGACCGGTCTCAAGACCAAGACCAGTCTCGAGACCTACAGCACTGGTGGTTGGCCCTGCATATTTTGGAGGGCCTGTGATGGTTGGCCCTGATGGCCCTCGCCCGTGGTGGCGCAGGCTGAATGTTTACAGTGACACCTGTGATTATTTGATTTCGAGGCTCATGCTGCCCCCTGGTGCCCTCCGCCGTACGTGCAGTCGCAGTTGAAGGTGAGGTTGGTGGACAGGATGTGGGTATCTTAGGCCACTCGACAATGAAAAAAACAGTTCCTCCTAGCAGGACTTGAACTCGGGACCTTTTGTTCTCCACTACCAAATTCTTATCACCACGTTAAAGATGGTCGATGGGACCTTTTGCTCACCACTACCCAATTCTAATTCTCACGTTAAAGATGGCCGAAAAAGTGCTCCCGGCGGTACTCGAACATGCGACCACTCCAAGACGCTAACCACTCGGGCACCGCCTCCCCAAGCCAAATCTATTTTCCCACTTAGATCTACTCGGGCTGTGTGTGTGTGTAGGTGTGTGTGTATGTGTGTGTGTGTGTGTGTGTGTGTGTGTGTGTGTGTGTGTGTGTGTGTGTGTGTGTGTGTGTGTGTGTGTGTGTGTGTGTGTGTGTGTATTCATCTAGTTGTATTCATCTAGTTGTATTTTACAGGGCCTGAGCAACGTACGCTCGTATGGCCCCGTCTCCATAGCTACATTTTGTATCGTTCACCCTTAGTGCTTAGTGTTGGAGTGTTGGCCGAAGCCACTACCCTGGGAGGCGGGTCACAAATC
>JACEEZ010007978.1:135000-150000 GCA_016584305.1 Chionoecetes opilio | reverse complement strand
AAATACCGAGGATGTGGGTCGCTGGGAGCGAGGTTACAAACACGTGCTTTTAAGATTACCTCAGCGCTAGGAAATGGAGTGCAGATGAGCAGTGTTCATGAGCTTTATCAGGAAAAAGAAAACGCAGTAAAAATAATGCGCCAAGCAGGGCAGCGTGTATCGTTTTAGTTCTTGTCATGTAGTGTGTCATGGGAAAATGAGGAAACATTAAGGTTAAACCAAAGACTACTGTATACTGGACTTGTTTCTGGGGCTACGCGCTAACCCGCTCATGACCAGTGGAGGCTAATAGGCAAGGTAAAAAAGTTTTCCTTGAATACAGTAGACTAAGGTTTATCAGTATGAATGATATACTGTTATCTTCGTAAATGTTTGTTCTATAATATTATCAAATAAAAAAACAGTAAAACACACTAAAGAAATGCTATTATGAGACTGAAGAAATATGCATGAACTTTATTCACTCAAACTTTTCGCCATTTAATATTTTGCGAGACAACTTATAACATGGAACATATCAATAGAAGCGGGATTTCATTAGCTTTCCATTGATATATTTTGTTTTCTGATAAATGAATTAGCACAATGCATAAATTAGCGTTAACTAAATAAATAACATCAATCGGGAAAATTACCCGATTGATGATGTTATTTATTTAGTTAACACTAATTTATGCATGGTGCTTGAAACATTGCACTACCTACATCCACCTTTCATCCCCATCCATAAATTTATCTAGCCTCCCTTTAAAGCTCTCTAATGACTCCGCACTAACTACTTGTCTACTGAGTCCATTCCAATCATTTACCACCCTATTTGTGAACCAGTTTTTTCCTACGTTTTTTTTTTTTTTTTTTTTTGACGTTCAGAGGTGCGTCAGTGGTAGATTCGGAGACTGGAGAGTAGAGGGTGAGCAGATGGGGGATGAACGTGTGTGAAGGAGTTCCAGCTGTAATTGTTTTGGTGCCGTAGCCCACGGAACTTTATACTGATATGTTTTATTTTCTTAATCTATCTTTCAATAATAAATGGCACATGGAGAAAAACTACCAAAAATATATCTTTATTTTTGGAAGTAATTACATTTTACTTAATACAGTACCTATATTTCAGCCTGATACTTGGTAATGGCAGGACAACTGTACAGATTCCGAGATTATCATCGAGTTGTTGACTGCTCCTATTGCAACATAACTTGATCCAAGATACAAAAGTCAATTCTTTTCCTCTTCTCACATCACTAATTAAGTGAAATCATCAGTTGCCAGATTGTGTAAAAAGATTACTCAATAGAACCCCAAACAATAAAAGAGAACAATCGCTAATAACTATAATCGTTGGAACATTAGATGTCGCGATGACGTCAATTTTTGCATCCAACAGTGATGATGAAGAGGAAGGGGCCTCTACAGCAAGGAAGACCATAGAAGATATTGAGAGGTATCACAAGGAAAAAAGAATTAGTGGAACAAGTGAAGACAGCTTGCAGTGGTGGAAGAAAAGGAAGAGAGAGTACCCTGATTTGGTGAAGGTTACTTGTCAATATCTCTGCTGCCCTCCAAGTAGCGTCTCTAGTGAGCAGCTGTTCAGTGGTACTGGCTTGATCTATGTCAACAAACGCAAACGATTTTGGCAGAGAAGGCAGAGAAACTGCTACTCTTGAAGAAAAACTTGCCCTCCTTAAACTTTAAATATTAAATATGTGCCAAATTATATGTTACACATAGAATTGCAGTTAACCACTTTCAAAAGGGTGGAGGATGGGGAAAGTGGTTGGTAGGATGCACGCCGAGTTCGGTCCCCGTCCCGCATCCCGGTAACACACAGTTTGTGTGGCTGAAACTCGTCATACAACCTAAAAAGTTTAATATACAGTAATGTGTAATTAAAGTATCTGCCATATGGTAAAAACTGGTGTTTTATAACAATATCCTGAAAAAATCCGCATCCGCATCCGCGAGGATGTCAAGATGTGACATCCGCATCCTCATTTTAATATAAACAGATATCCGCATATACATCGGTACCGCAAAATAAATACGTAGGACATCCGCATACACATCCGCATCCGCAGATATCTGAATTTTCAAATCCGATACATCTCTAGTGTGTATGTGTGTGTGTGTGTGTGTGTGTGTATTCATCTAGTTGTATTCATCTAGTTGTATTTTACAGGGCCAGAGCAATGCTCGTGTCTCCATATCAACATTTTTATATCATTCATCCTTAGTGCTTTGTGTTGGCCGAAGCCAGCACCCCGGAGAGCAGGTCACAAACCCCGGCTAACACCCGGTACCCATTCACTGCTGGGTGGACAGGGGCTCAGGTTTTAAGGAAACAACCCATTTGTTTCCGCTCCGCCCGGGGATCGAACCCGAGACTTCTCGGTTGTGGACCGAGCGTGCTATCCCTTGCACCACGGAGTGTGTCTGTGTCTGTGTGTGTGTGTGTGTGTGTGTGTGTGTGTACTGTATTCATCTAGTTGTATTTTACAGGGCCAGAGCGACGCTCGTATGGCCCCGTCTCCATATCAACATTTTTTATCATTCATACATCCTTAGTTCTTAGTGTTGGCCAAAGCCACCACCCCGGGAGGGGGGTCACAAGCCCCCGGCTAACACCCGGTACCCATTCGCTGCTGGGTGGACAGGGGCTTGGGTTTTAAGAAGACCGCCCGTCTGTCTTCGCTCCGCCCGGGGATCGAACCTGGGACTTCTCGGTTGTGAGCCGAGCGTGCTAACCCTTACACTACGGAGTTCCCTTGTGTGTGTGTGTGTGTGTGTGTGTGTGTGTGTGTGTGAAGTGACCGAACAAAACCGATAAGCACACACATACACACACACACACACACACACACACACACACACACATACACACACACACACATTTACACACACACCCGTATGGTCCAGTGGATAGCGGGCTGACTTTCCATTCTGTGGTAGCCGGTTCGAATCCTCACTCCTCACGGGGATTTTTCCACTGACAAATTCCGGGGTTACTGTCCCCATTGAGCAAGGGGATGGGGTGTGTGGTGTGTGAAGGCCTAGCATTCCCCTAAGATCGGTAATAATATGCTCCAAGCTCGCACCGGGAAGGTGAAACTGGCGATCGCTAGTCTGCTCGCGTGGACAAGACCATGAGTGAATAACACACACAGACACACAAACACACACACACACACACACACACACACAGACTCGGAAACCATACCAAGACACTTTTTTCCATTATTTTATTAGCTTTCTTTCCTTTCCTCCTTCCTTCTGTCCTTTCTTCTTTATTTCACTAATTCGTTTGCTTGGTTTTACTTTCCTATTTCTCTTGTGACGACCCTGGTTCCTCCCAACGTAATTACCTCAACCGTTGGTTAATCACCACTATAACTACGCCAACGTTCTTCCATCGTTCTACCTCCCTCCCTCGGGCAACATGCTTCGATTATAATTTTCGATTATAACTTCGACAGATAATTATCTGTCCCGAATCACACCGGGTCCCACTCAGGCAGGACAACTGAAGCTACCGGTGTGGCGGTATAGAAGATCCGCCGTGCTGGTTGCAGTGGCGTAGCTACGGGGGGGCATGGGTGGGCACGTGCCCCCCCACGAGAAGCCGGTGCCCCCCCAGATGCCCACCCACTGACCACGGCTGCCGTGTGGTGTGGGAACCGTGTTCCACTAGGTACTGAGGGAGCATGCATGGAGCATTATGAATAATTTCTACTGATGACTTACCCTCGACCTCAAATACAATAAATATTTTTCCTCTGCTTGAAAGAAAGAAACAGCCTCTGAGTCTGAGTTAAATGCATAAACTTTCTATTGATCACTTTTAACACCAACGAACATAACTAAATTACACCAGTTACCCTTACAAATTTTCTATAATGCCTTGTGTTGGTACGTGTCTCCCTCTTGTACGTGTCTTAAGGCCGGTTCCCATTAGCCCGCTTGTACGGCCGTCTTACAACAACACCGCTCAACAATGACGTCACCATCATCACCGCTTGAGTGGTATTTGTGGTAACTGGGCACAGTTGGCAACTCCGCTCGAGCGGACACCGTCGAGCGGGAGAGATGACTTGAATTTAACTTTGTACGGCGGCCGTACAGCGGTACGGCGGTGCGGTACTTTGTTGTGACGTCACTGTGACGTCTTTGTTGTTGTATGGCGGCCGTACAAGCGGGAAGGTGGGAACCGGGCTTTATACGCGTTCTCTGGACCGACATAACAACACAAAGTCAGTGACCGATATCATTCGTGGCCTTGTACGGCAGCGACCACTGCCGATGCTTTGTGGAATGAAGTTGAGAGAAACTCAGCAACTCATGGTTTTGATACTTCAGAGTGTAGAATGTGTAGATCACCAAGGAAACGGAAACTGTCTACACAATGGAGGCGTTTTGGTTAAAGAAAAAAGTACTACATACCGCCAAAATTTTAATTTCCGAATTTCTTTTGTGGACCTCAGAGATTGTTCATATACGAGTGGTTGTTTATAAAATTTTTATGTACATATTCTTATAATTAATTTATAGTTGGTTTCGTGCCTTATAATGAGGTAATAACATATTTTGTGAAGTTTTGTTGATGTGGTAAACGTGGTGATACGTCAAGGGATGAATAATCGGTGTTTACACATGTGTATAAATATTTCTTGATCTATAGTTTTATTTAAATACTCCCAGTGGTCACCACCCACCAGGATTTTGTTGTTACTGATTCTATTGGAAAACAAGTCAGGGAGCACACACTCTGATTTCAGTGTTAAGGATTCAACACGAATTAACTTCTTCTATCCTATTCTAGATCTATTATGTTAACAGAAATGACAAGGCGCTTCAGTAATGAAGCATGTGAACTTATGAAAGCATTACAGGCACTGAATCCACAAAGTACCGAGTTCTTATCTTTTGAGAAAATGTCTGGACTTATTCATGCATTTCGTGCTAATGAGGACGATCTTAACCATGAGCTGCACTCTGCAAAACGCATGTTAGAATGACGCTATAAGGATGTAAGTGACAATGAAAAGCCCAAATCACTGTTAGATTTAGTGAGAATTCTTGGTCCATATCATTTCATTTCATTGAGGCATTTCCTGAGTTCTACAGACTGGCCAAAAGTTCTGTAGTATTACCTGTGTCATCAGCTTCAGCAGAGAGAAGCTTCTCTGCTCTGAAATTAATCAAAACTACACTGAGAAATAAAATGGGCAATGAAAGATTAGGTAATCTTGCTGTGTTGTCAATTGAAAGTAGGCGAGTTAAAAGCCTTGATTTAGAAGTATTTGTTGATAAGTTTGCTGAGAACCACAAGAACAGAAGAATTTTGCTTAAGTGAGGTATTCTCGTGTCCTGGTGGAACGCCGACGTGAGTTTCGACAGGGGATGCTTGCAGCCTATGTTGATCTCAAGAAGGCGTTTGACTCAGTGCATCGTGAGTCACTCTGGGATCTTCTGCGACTTCGAGGGATTCCTGCAAGGACTATTGGTTTGATAACTGGTCTGTATTCTGGGACTGAGAGTGCTGTGAAGTGTGGGGCAGGTGTATCCAGCTTCTTTCCTGTGAATACAGGAGTGAGGCAAGGGTGCGTCCTTGCCCCATCACTTTTTAACGCTTGTATGGACTGGGTATTGGACAAGGTTGTAGATCAAAGTGATTGTGGAGCATCCGTCGGCAGCACCAAGATCACTGATCTTGTTTTTGCCGATGATGCAGTAATCTTTGCTGAGTCGCTGGAGGTCCTGGTGATGGCTCTCGAGGCGCTGCACGAGGAGGCAAAGCCTTTGGGACTTGAGGTCTCCCGGCTCAAGACCAAGGTCCAGGTATTTGGAGACTTACTAGATGAAGCAGTACAGTCTGTTCATGCGTGTGGCGAGGACATTGAGATCTTGGAAAGTTTTACATACCTTGGTAGCGCAGTCCATAATGACGGCGGGTCACGTCAAGAAGTCTTACGGCGGATTGGCATAGCCCACGGTGTTATGGACTCGCTCAGCGGGAGTATTTGGCGTTGTCGGTACCTGTGCAGGAGGACAAAGATCCGGATCTTCAAGTCGCTTGTGATCCCTGTCTTACTCTATGGTTGTGAAACATGGACACTAAATAGTGACTTGAAGAGACGAATCAATGCCTTTGGTAATAAGTGTCTTCGCAGAATCATGGGGTATCGCTGGGATGATTACGTGTCAAATCAGCGATTGCACCGTGAGACTGAATCGAGGCCTATTACCTGCATAGTCCGTCAGCGCCAACTTCGGCTATATGGGCATGTGGCACGCTACCCTGAAACCGATCCTTCCCATCGGGTTGTATCTGTAAGAGACAATCCGGCGTGGAGGAGGCCAAGGGGGCGCCCACAAGGCTCGTGGCTGGGGCAAGTTGATGTTTCTTGTCGAGAGCTGCTTGGTATGGGAAAGGAGCCTGCATGGGAACTCGCGCGTGGTGACCCCCGGGAGTGGCGTCGTAGGGTGGGCGAGGCGACGCGCCCCCCGGCGTATGCCCCCAATGATTGATTGATTGATTGAGGTATTCTCACTTTCTCAGTGGGGAAAAAAAAAATTTCTTTGCCTGCTGCTTTAAAACTTCTGCCTTTTTCTTTATTTTCAGTATCAATTATGTTATTTCCATTTTGTATAAGTGGTAATATATGTATTAAATTTTTGGTCATGACGGCTTTATTTCGTTCTCCATCAGCAACTGGATGATACCCTACAGTACTCAACACACACTCCTAGAATAAAATCTAATAACCATCCATAGTCCATACGACATCAGATATACTCTTGAAATTGGTCAGAATGCAAAATATGCAAGGGGGGGGGGGGGGGGGGTCTTGGCACTGTAAGTGAAAGTAAGTCCCCAGTCCCCACCAAACTCCCCAGCCGTATGGGCTTGTTCGGCTCATCTAGTGCCCCCCCATAGTCAGCTGTGCCCCCCCAGGTGCCCCCCCAATGATAAATACCTAGCTAACGCCACTGGCCGGTTGGTCCAGCGCATGCGCAGAACTCGGTGGATGTAAACAAATAGACGACGCGGGCTGTTACTCGGACCATATACCATGCTCTAGGGTGGTATTTTAGGTTATTTTATGATAGGTAAATTAGGGTAGGTTAGGTTAGGTAGGTTAAGTAAGGTAAGGTTTGGTTAGATTAGAAAATACCAAATTCTGCGCATGCGCTGGACCAACCAGCACGGCGGGTCTTCTGTACCGTCACACCGGGCTTCATTCCTACCTGATAATAAGGCTCCACACCCTCGCTCAAATGAGCCACAATCCAGACAGCAAAGATTACGTGAGTTTACTTGAACTTGAACTGAACTTTAACTAGAAATTAAACAAACATTTTATGTCAACTCACAACCTTTTACTCATTTGTGCCTAATAGTCCAGTTGTCAAACAGGTGTTTTACACCTAAGCGTGTTTTGTGGTATGTATGAACTTTTATGGTTGATTGTGGTCGTCTGGCATGTATTGAGCCAGAATCAGCCGGGTGCCAATTTGGCACCCTTGAGGAATTTTTTTATGGGCCAAAAACAAAATGGCCGCCAATCGCATAAATCGCATATACAGAATATGGCATAACTTCTTTGATATTGGTGCTAGAGACACAATCTTGGTGTCTATTCCCATATTTTCCGGGTCAAGGAAGCCATTGATGCCACCCAATCATCAGTATTTTTCTCCATAGTATGATATTGCCAGCATGACCAGATATTATATAGCTTTTTGTATGCATTGCATGTATTATGGTGATGGTTCGCTTATATGCATGTTTTTTTGCCTCCTACAGGTACATAACATCATGAGCCATTATGGATGACCAGTGCTTCTTTGACTTTGGAAATAATTCTTCTCGTCTTATTAACTGTGGCTCAGTAAGAATAGAAACGGTGAGAAAATGTAGTGTTAGACGTGGGGATGGGCTAGCTAACAAACTTGTACCCGGAGTTGAAACAATCAGATGTCACAAGAGTTGTGTCTCCACATATACTTCCGAACATCATATTCAGAGATACCTATTCAGACAGCCAGCCACATCAACAGAAGAAGTACCACTCAAGAAGTCTCGGCGATCTGGCGACACTTTCATTTTCAGGGAACATTGTCTGTTCTGTGGCGAGAGATGTTTATCCGCTGACCCTCGTAACCCCAGTAGATGGAGAACTTCAAACGTTCTTCAAACAGAACATATTGCATAAATGTGACTTGCGCAATGATCAACTTGCTGATAACGTCAGGGTAAGAATCAATGGTGCCCTATCAGTTCTGCATGCTGCTGATGCCCAGTACTATGGGGATTGTTACAAGACGTTCACTAACCACAGTAACCTACCCATTGACGGGTGTGCCTTGTTGTGGGTTATTCATTGGCCTTCAAAAGGTACCGTTGAATATCTCATCAAAAACTTCATGAGGAGTCTTCATTTCTACCTGCAGCAGTGCCGTGTACATCTCATCTTCGATAGATATCGACCAACAAGTACCAAAAGTGCCACTAGATCCAATCGTGCAGGTAACAACGCCAGCCGCAAACATTTATTGACGTTATCAATGCCCCTACCCGCACAGAAAGTACTCCTGAATGTCACACACAACAAAACCCAACTCATCAGCTTGATAACGGAATATCTGGTGGAACACCTGAATGACAATACCAATGAGCTGGTCATAACATCAGAACATCCAGTACCCCTAGCACTGAGGAATGGTGACATCTCGAGGAGACCTGATCTTCACAACCTTCATGAGGAGGCTGATGTTATTATCGTTAATCAGCTGGTGAAGCTTGCAGCCACAGGCGCCTCAAATATTCGTGTAGTTTGTGATGACACAGACGTCTTCATCCTCCTGATCTATTTCTACCACAAAGAGAAGCTGTCATGTGATGTGGTGATGGTGAGTCCTGTCGCTGGTCGAACAGTTATAGATATAAAGGCCACCGCCATTAAAAACACAAGGACATTGCAGAATCTCTTCCTGGTATCCATGCCATTAGTGGTTGTGATACTACATCATACCCTTTTGGCATCGGGAAGGCTACGGCATTGAAACCTCTGTACAGCGGGAGATCATTGAGGCTATTGGGATAGGAAGGTGCCGATCTAGATGACGTGGTATCTGAAGCTACATCCTACATTGCAGCATGTTATGGCTCGAAGTGTGAGAGTAACATGTCTGATGTACGGTACATGATCTGGTCAACGAAAATGGCAAACCCGAAGATCTCTAGTGCTCCACAGCTCAAATCACTCCCACCCATTTCGGATGCATTCGTGGAGCACGTCTACCGTGCCCATTACCAAGCACTCGTTTGGAAGTCGTCTCTGTCAGATCAACCTCCTCCCTCCGCACGCAGATCCTGTACAGTTAGGCTGAACGAACAGAGATGGTTATCTGCTCCCCAGAATGCTACCTGAGGATGTGCATCTAGTACCCATTGAAATGTTACAGATGATCAAGTGTGGATGTGCATCCAGTACCCCGTGTTCCAGTGGCAGATGTAGTTGTATGGTTGTTCAAATGTCGTGTTCGATGTTCTGCAACTGTCACGCGGGGCCAGATTGTAACAATGTAAATACCAGAGTAGGGTCATCACAGGTTGACAATGAAGAAAACTGAAGTATTTAGTATTTCTCAGGACTTATCAGCATCTTATGAGTGTTTGGTGTTTCTTTGACAATTTGATGGTGTTCATTGTGTGAATGGGAATGTTTAATCAGCCGAGGGTTTTCTTAATGGAGTGTAAGCAGTTTGCAACGAAATTTGAAACCATTGTGTTATCTGTTTTAAGTGCTGTTATTGCTCTACTGTGCTGGTGTTTTTCGATCGTGGAAAATTGTCAGAAGCAAAACATGTTTTTTTTCCTCTGGTTGTGGAATATCATGTATATACACATATTAACAGTATGAATGTGATCACCTGATATCATGTACTCATGTATTATGTAATTTCCTGCAGTAATGTGATGATATAAGATGCATAAATGACTTCCTTGACCCTGAAAACATGGGAATAGACACCAAGATTGTATCTGTAACACCAATAATATAGAAGTTAAGCAATATTCTGTATATGCGATTTATGCGATTGGCGGCCATTTTGTTTTTGGCCTATAAAAAAAAATCTCAAGGGTGCCAAGGCGGCACCCGGCTGATTCTGGCTCAGGACATGCCAGACGACCACAATCAACCATAAAAGTTTATACATACCACAAAACACGCTTCCCCCTCATATCCACTGGACTATAAATCATCCCAGCGATACCCCATGATTCTGCGAAAACACTTATTACCAAAGGCATCGATTCGCCTCTTCAAGTTGCTATTTAGTGTCCATGTCTCACATCCATAGAGTAAGACAGGGATCACAAGCGACTTGAAGATCCGGATCTTTGTCCTTCTGCACAGGTACCGACAACGCCAAATACTCATGCTGAGCGACTCTATAACACCGTGGGCTATGCCAATCCGCCGTACCTGTACCGAATAACACCGGGTCCCTCTCAGGACAACTTAAAGTAATCATCTAGACCATTTCATCATTCCTGATTTCTTGTAGTTAAAATATAGCTATTATCGAGTATATCAATAATATGCTGTCCCTTTTTGCATCCAGTTAGCCGTTTTTTAATAATCCGTAATCAAAATCTGTAAATTCCCCGAGCTTCAAAACAAACGCTCCTGACAACTAGCAGACGACGCACCATGACTCGATGACGTCACGGAAGGCGGAAGCGGCAAGCTCCCGCCGAACAGAAGCACGTAAATACAGGCAATAAACATAGTTCTTGAAGAGTTTTGGGTGTTTCTGATAGATTATTTTTGCGATATCATATATACATGCATCCTTTGTGAGTGCAGCAAGAAAGCTGTGTCTTTCAAGAGAAGTTTGCACACGTACCCGACCAATAGGACCACGAGAAATGTGTAGAAAAGGTTGGTGCGTCGGACGAGGGCAGATTGGAATGGGGAGCCATCGCAATGGAATGAAGGTGGTGTTGAAGGTAATGGTGAAGGCAATGAATTTTGGTGGTGGTGGAAGGGGATGGGTGTTGGTGGTAGGGGAAGGGGATGGGTGTTAGTGGTGGGGGAAGGGGAAGGGGATGGGTGTTGGTGGTGGGGAAACAGGGATGGGTGTTGGTGGTGCGGAAACAGGGATGGGTGTTGGTGGTGGAGAAACGAGGATGGGTATTGGTGGTGGGGGAAGGGGATGGATGTTGGTGATGAAGAAACGGGGATGGGTGTTGGTGGTGGGAGAAGGGGATGGGTGTTGGTGGTAGGGGAAAGGGATGGGTGTTGGTGGTGTGGAAGCGAGGATGGGTGTTGGTGGTGGGGAAACGGGGATGGGTGTTGGTGGTGGGGACACGAGGATGGGTGTTGCTGGTGGAGGAAGGGGATGGGTGTTGGTGGTGCGGGAAGGGGATGGGTGTTGGTGGTGGGGGAAGGGATTGAGTGTTGGTGGTGGGGGAAGGGGATGAGTGTTGGTGGTGGGGGAAGGGAATCGGTGATCAATCAATCAATCATTGGGGGCATACGCCGGGGGGCGCGTCGCCTCGCCCACCCTACGACGCCACTCCCGGGGGACACCACGCGCGAGTTCCCATGCAGGCTCCTTTCCCATACCAAGCAGCTCTCGACAAGAAACATCAACTTGCCCCAGCCACGAGCCTTGTGGGCGCCCCCTTGGCCTCCTCCACGCCAGATTGTCTCTTACAGATACAACCCGATGGGAAGGATCGGTTTCAGGGTAGCGTGCCACATGCCCATATAGCCGGAGTTGGCGCTGACGGACTATGCAGGTAATAGGCCTCGATTCAGTCTCACGGTGCAATCGCTGATTTGACACGTAATCATCCCAGCAATACCCCATGATTCTGCGAAGACACTTATTACCAAAGGCATTGATTCGTCTCTTCAAATCACTATTTAGTGTCCATGTCTCACAACCATAGAGTAAGACAGGGATCACAAGCGACTTGAAGATCCGGATCTTTGTCCTCCTGCACAGGTACCGACAACGCCAAATACTCCCGCTGAGCGAGTCCATAACACCGTGGGCTATGCCAATCCGCCGTAAGACTTCTTGACGTGACCCGCCGTCATTATGGACTGCGCTACAAAGGTATGTAAAACTTTCCAAGATCTCAATGTCATCACCACACGCATGAACAGACTGTACTGCTTCATCTAGTAAGTCTCCAAACACCTGGACCTTGGTCTTGAGCCAGGAGACCTCAAGTCCCAAAGGCTTTGCCTCCTCGTGCAGCGCCTCGAGAGCCATCACCAGGACCTCCAGCGACTCAGCAAAGATTACTGCATCATCGGCAAAAACAAGATCAGTGATCTTGGTGTTGCCGACGGATGCTCCACAATCACTTTGATCTACAACCTTGTCCAATACCCAGTCCATACAAGTGTTGAAAAGTGAGGGAATCGGTGATGGTGGTGGGGAAACGGGATGGGTGTTGGTGGTAGGGGAACGAGGATGGGTGTTAGTCACATAACGGTGGAGGGATGATGGTTGGATCGACAGCTGTCACAAATGCAGACGTTTGTTGTTTACATGTTGCCGGCTCCCGTGACGTCATCAGCAATATTCGCGCAACGGCTGGAACGATGAAAAAAAAATTCCCGCGCTTTTTACAATAGTAGTGTTTTAACGGATATAAGGAGTGGAAATAAATAATTTTTTGATGGATTTGGTGTTCTGAACGAGCATTCAACATATCGCTGCAAAGAAAAAATGGGTCTGGACGATTACTTTAAGCCACCGGGCTTCATTCCTACCTGATAAAAGGGCTCCACACCCTCGCCCAAATCAGCATCAATCCAGCAAAGATTCCAATACTCCTGAGGTTGGATGATACCTGGGGGGGCTCTTCTTACCACTATCGTCCCTCGGCGTGATAAGTATACTATTGAGAACGATATAGATGAACGTGAACTTACTTGAACTTACGTGAGCTTACTTGAACTTCAACTTAACTTTAACTAGAAAATATATAAACATCTTATGTCAACTCACGACCTTGTACTCATTTGTGCCTATACTATTTCATTTGTGTTTTGTTTTAAGTAGGGTTTATTTTATTACCTCCGCCAACGAAGTTGGAGAGGTTATGTTTTCACCCCGATCTGTCTGTCTGTCTGTCTGTCTGTTAGTGTACAGGATTTCTCGAAAAGTTACGAATAGATTTAGACCAAACTCGGTATACCAAGTCTATTTGGTATAAGGAAGGACTGATTTAATTTTGGATGAAATCTATTCTCAAGTGTTGCCATGGCAACCAATTGATGAAATATTCGGCCAGAGGTATGCGCTCATACTGAGTGCATATATTATATATATATATATATATATATATATATATATATATATATATATATATATATATATATATATATATATATATATATATATATATATATATATATATATATATATATATATATATATATATATATATATATATATATATATATATATATATATATTTATTATTTTTTTTTTTTGTATTTTATTTTATATATATATTTTTTTCCTTTTTATTTTTCCTTTTTTTTTTTTTACTTTCTTATATTCGGGCGGAGGTATGCGCTCTACTGAGTGCCCCTCCCCCTAGTTTTACTTGTGTTTTGTGTTGTGTTTCGGTGATGGTCTTTATTTAGGGTTCTTCGTATGGGCTCGTGGAACGTTCTGAGCCTCTCAGACGATCGTCGACAACCTCTCCTATCGGGCGACCTCAGTAGGCTGAGGGTGGATATAGTGGGACTCTCTGAGACGAGGAGGCCTGGCAGTGGCGTGACTAGCAGTGGGGGTTACACCTACTACTGGTCCGACATGAGCAATGGCGACCATGTCCGGGGAGTAGCTATAGACATCTCCAGCAAACTGCAGCCGTTAGTTGTTGAGGTTACTCCGTTTGATGAGCGTATAATGCGGGTGAGGATGAAACACACTCTGGGTTTCATGTCTCTTGTTGCAGTGTACGCTCTTACCGAGGTGCGTAAAACTGAAGAGAAGTAGATGTTCTACGCCAAACTCGACTCTGTACCAGACCAGTGTCCTCCTCGGGACACACTCATTGTCTTGGGCGACTTCAATGCTACTACTGGCACTGTGAGAGATGGCAACGAGTTATGTGTTGGTCCCCATGGATCCGGTACCAAAAACATTAACAGTTCTCTGCTCCTGAATTTTGCAAGGTCCAGAAGGTTGAGAATTGCAGGCTCTTGGTATCAGAGACCAGATCTATACCACTGGACATGGTATAGTAATGCCGGAGGGGTAGCTAAGGAGATCGACCACGTCCTCGTGAGTACTCGTTGGAGTATCCTCCAGAACTGCAGGGTTTACCGAAGTGCTGAGTTCTTTGGAACAGATCACAGACTTGTTGTTGATACACTTAAGCTTCATGTCAGATCCAGAAGAATCTCAAGAGGTAACCATACTGTGTTTCATCTTGAGAAACTGAAGGACTTGACATGTGCCCATGAGTATGCAGTGGCAGTCTCAAATAAGTTTGATGTGTTCGGTGCCATCGAGGGCCCTGTAGAACTGTGGGATAACTTCAAACGTGAAACTCTACAGGCTGCCAAGGAGTGTATTGGGGAGCGCCCGAGGTCAAGGCGTGGTTTTGTCTCGACGGAGATGCTGGAGAAAATCGAGGAGAGTCGCGCTGCTAGGCTTTCTGGGAATCAAGACCAGCACAGGGCTCTGTCACGCCGGACTACAACCCTCCTGGGGAGAGACAAAGAGAGGTATGTCAGGAGCCTCGCTGAGGATGTCGAGGGCCATTTGAACGCTAATGACCTCCGACTCACCTACCGAGTCCTGAAGAAGCTCCGTTCCAAGTCTCCATCTCGCGCGAGTGCTATTCGAGCAGCAGATGGGCGCCTCGTGTCGGACATGGATGGGCAGATGGCTCGTTGGGCTGAGTACTTTGGGCAGTTGTTCACGGTGGACCCTCCAATTGAGCAGCTTCACACC
>JACEEZ010007978.1:125000-130000 GCA_016584305.1 Chionoecetes opilio | reverse complement strand
ATGCAAGAATTAACCAATATCTTCACTCTTTCATCCCCTTTACTGGTAAACTATGGAACTCTCTTTCTGTTTCTTTTTTTCCTCCTGTCTACGGATTAAATGCTTTCATGAGAGGAGCAACAAGACACCTCCCGAACTAAGTTGGCTCACCCCTCCTTTTTATATTCTCTTACTGTCTCCTTTATAGGGACTGGCAACTAAGCGGACTTTTTGTTACTTTTTTGTTTTTGCCCTTGGCCAGTCCTTTGTGGTGTAAAAAAAAAAAAAAATAGATAGATAGATAGATAGATAGATAGATAGATAGATAGATAGATAGATAGATAGATAGATAGATAGATAGATAGATAGATAGATAGATAGAGAGAGAGAGAGAGAGAGAGAGAGAGAGAGAGAGAGAGAGAGAGAGAGAGAGAGAGAGAGAGAGAGAGAGAGAGAGAGAGAGAGAGAGAGAGAGAGAGAGAGAGAGAGAGAGAGAGAGAGAGAGAGAGAGAGATAGAGATAGATAGAGATATTTTTTTTTTACATCACAAAGGACTGGCCAAGGACACAACAAAAAGAGGTAACACAAAGCCCGCTTAGTTGCCAGTCCCTATAAAGAAGACAGTAAGAGAATAAAAAAGGGGGGTGGGCCAATTTAGTTCCGGAGGTGTCTTATCATTCTTCTCTTGAAAAGATTTAAGTCATAGGAAGGTGGAAAAATAGAAACAGGAAGAGAGTTCCAGAGTTTACCAGTGAAAGGGATGAAAGAGTAAAGATACTGATTATCTCTTGCATTAGGAAGATGGACATAATAGGGATGAGAATGAGTAGAACGTCTTGTGCAGCGAGGCCGCGGGAGGGGGGGGGGAGGCATGCAGTTAGCAAGTTCAAAAGAGCAGTGAGTATGGAAATAACGGTAGAAGATAGCAAAAAAAGCAACATTGCGGCGGTGATTTAAATATTGGAGACAGTCAGTCACAGGAGGGGAGTTGATGAGACGAAAAGCTTTTGACTCAACCCTGTTTAGGAGAGCTGTATGACTGGATCCTCCCCAAACATGTGAGACATACTCCATACATGGGCGGATAAGGCCCCTGTAGAGAGCAATCAACTGGGAGGGAGAAAAAAAAGGACGCAGGCGCCACAGGACACCTAACTTCTTAGAAACTGTTTTAGCAAGAGATGAGATATGAGATTTCCAGTTCAGATTTTTAATAAAGGATAGTCCAAGAATATTCATTGTAGAAGAAGGAGATGGTTCAGTGTCATTGAAGAAGAGGGGATAGTTATCTGGTAGGTTTTGTCGAGTAGATAGGTGAAGAAATTGGGTTTTTGAGGCATTGAACAAAACAAGGTATGCTATGTTCCAATCAGAAATTATAGAAAGATCAGAAGTTAGGGGTTCGGTGGCATCTCTCCGTGAATCACTTAGTTCCTGTTGAGTTGGACGTCTAATAAACGACGTTAAAAAATACAGGGTAGAATCATCAGCGTAGGAGTGGATAGGGCTTTGAGTTAGACTTAGAAGATCATTAATAAATAATAGAAAGAGAGTGGTGATAGGACAGAACCCTGGGAAACACCACTATTGATAGATTTAGGAGAAGAACAATGACCGTTTACAGTAGCAGCAATAGAACGGTTTGACAGGAAACTTAAGATGAAGGTTCAGAGAGAAGGATAGAAACCGAATGAGGGTAGTTTGGAAATTAAAGATTTGTGCCAGACTCTATCAAAAGCTTTTGATATGTCAAGAGAAACAGCAAAAGTTTCACCGAAACCCCTACCCTAAAGGACCAAGATTCAGTTAGGAAAGCTAGAAGATTGCCAGTAGATCACCCTTTACGGAAACCGTACTGACGATCAGATAGAAGATTGTGAGCAGATAGATGCTTAAGAATCTTCTTATTAAGTATAGATTCAAAAACTTTAGAAAGGCAGGAGGTCAAAGCTATAGGACGGTAGTTTGAAGGATTAGAACGGTCACCCTTCTTAGGAGCAGGTTGGATGTGAGCAAACTTCCAGCAAGAAGGAAAGGTGGTAGATAGACAAAGAGGGAAAAGTTTGACCAGGCAGGGTGCAAGCACAGAAGCACAGTTTTTGAGAACAATAGGAGGGACTCCGTCAGGACCGTAAGCCTTCCAAGGATCTAGGCGAGAAAGGGTAAAGAAATCATCATTAAGAAGGATCTATATAACAGGCATAATATAGTCATAGGGTGGAGGAGAAGGAGGAACAAGCCCTTCATCAACCAGAGTGGAGTTTTCAGCAAAGGTTTGAGCGAAGAGTTCAGCTCTAGAAATAGGTGAGAGAGCTGTGGAGCCATCAGAGTAAAGCATAGGAGGGAAAGATGAAGAAGAAAAATTGTTAGAGATGTTATTAGCTAGATGCCAGAATTCACGAGAGGAATTCGATTCAGAAAGATTTTGACATTTTCTATGAATGAAAGAGTTTTTGGTAAGTTGAAGATAAGATTTGGCATGATTACGGGCAGAAATATAATGAGATAGATATAGATAGATAGGTATAGATAGATAGATAGATATATAGATAGACATATATAGATAGACATCGATATATATATATATATAGAAAGATATAGATAGATAGATAGATAGAGGTAGATATATAGATAGATAGATAGATATAGATAGATAGATATAGATAGAGATAGATAGATATATAGATATATAGATAGATAGATATTGATAGATTGATATATAGATATAGAAATAGCTAGATATAGATATATAGATATAGATAGATAGACATATATAGATAGATAGACATATATAGATAGATAGATATAGATAGATACATAGACAGATATATATAGATATAGATAGATAGATAGATAGATAGATAGATGTAGGTAGATAGATAAATATAGATAGATATAGATAGATATAGATAGATAGATATAGATATAGATAGACAGATAGATATAGATAGATAGAAAGATATAGATAGATATAGATAAGATAGATAGAAAGATATAGATAGATAGATAGATATATCACCGACATAAATTTAAGATCGTGGATGTTTTTCCCTTTTTAGTCTGCTATTTCCTCTCCTCTTTCTCCTTTTACTGGTCGTTAAATGAAGAGAAGTAGAGGCGAAATAATGGGAAATGGAGAAAGAATGGAAAGGATGAGGAAGGAAAAGGAAGGACAGAAGGAAAAGGAAAAGAGGGTATGAGCTAAAGAGGAGCAGAGGACTAGAGGTGAAGAGAGAAAGAAAGGATAGGTGAGGGAAGAAAGGAAGAAGATAGATGGTAAGGAACTAGGAAAAGAGAAGGCAGAAATAAGGAGAGAAGGGTACGGGTTGAAGAGGAGGAGGAAGTGAAGGAAGAAAGGATGAAGTGAGGAGGTAAGATTGGCCAGAATAAGCAGGAAGTACCCACTATTCGTACGCCACGAACACCACCACTGATGTTGCCATGCTATTTTTACCACACTCCCTACCCCTTTCCTTGCATTCCCCTCGCCCACAACTTACATGCCTTAGATTCCCTCAACCCTTTCCTCATACCCCTTAAACCTCTCGCTTCTCCTACTCTCATTCCTGTTTCTCCCTTACTCTCCTCATTATATCCCCTCACCATTTCGCACCCTCCCTCACCTGCACTATAAGAGCTTTATTTATAGCTCTCCCTTCACTTCTCTCCACAACACACCTTCTTCAGGAGGAAAACCACATGTTCCTTGATAACATACGAGAGAGAGAGAGAGAGAGAGAGAGAGAGAGAGAGAGAGAGAGAGAGAGAGAGAGAGAGAGAGAGAGAGAGAGAGAGAGAGAGAGAGAGAGAGAGAGAGAGAGAGAGAGAGAGAGACAAATGGACAGACTGTCCAGGAGAAAGAGGAGTAAAGGACAGATAGACAGATTGGGTATCAAGATTTATGGGTGAAAGTCGATAGTGTAAATACAAATTGTCTTAAGGGAAAGCTTTAAGAATTCATATTTTCAAAATCTATCGTTAAATGACGTTTGGGCGAGGAGTAATTGGAAGCTCTTCGCCACCCGCTATATGCACCCCAAAAAATCACCACAACCAATGGCTTTAACCATATAACAAACTCCACCACATCTGCTTATATTTAACCCCTTGAGACCCAAAACGTAGTTTCCACTATAATTTTACTACCATTTAACGATTTTTAGTGAATATAAGCAATATTTTATAGATATGACCTATTTAAAGTATCCTTGTCGACTAACTTATTTGGTATATTCAATTAGTTTTCGTAATTTTATGGCTCAACAACATACAATTTGATATAGCAAAGGAAAGACCTGGGCGTGAAGGGGTTAATGTTCACCACAAAACTCCTCCCACACCTATCACCTTCCTCGCCACAAACACCACATCGCATCTCACATTCACTTCACTTACCACACATAATACTACCAAGGATAATACAAGAGTATAGTATCCTTGCATACTTACTACTCACCATCGCGCCACCACCCTATACCACTACGCCAACCACGCATCACTTCCATCAAACTTACTTATCTCAACACACAGTACATACCACATATCCGTCCACATATCACATCCTCCATACTTCCCTGCAGTCTGGTCTCCACCCCTATGACTCTCCCAAATTTCCTCCTACGCCCGTGACGTACCCTCCACCCTGCTACAGACAGTAAAAATACTGCTACAGAAACCCAGATGGGTGTAAGAAGAGGGGGAGGGTTAGATCCTAAAAGAAGGAAGATGGAAGGGACGATGTATAGACAGATAGTTAGAAAAGAGTAGGAGTAGTTAAGAAATTATAATACAAAGAATATTAATAACTTAAGAAATGTTGCTGGTGTTGTTGTTGTTGTTGTTATTGTTATTGTTGTTGTTATTGTTGGTGGTGGTAGTGGTAATGGTGGTGGTATTGTGAGATATTTCAATGATTGACATCTCTACAAGCCTCTCCATATCTTTAATAATTATGTATGGAATTTATGTGTTTGAAGGAGAATATTTTGCACACATACACTTACTTGTATATACACCCACA
>JACEEZ010007978.1:102500-120000 GCA_016584305.1 Chionoecetes opilio | reverse complement strand
TATATTGTATGCAATAGTCATGTACATGCATACTTGAATAAAATATTGTATGCAAAAAGTTATGTGGGTAAAGCCCCGTTCAGATCTTCACGACTCTCAACGGCGACCCGTCACGACTTGCTGAGTCATGCTGTGTCGGCGCCGGTCGTCATGTGGGTCGGCGTCAGGCCCAGACCGTCGCCGTCGGGTCGTGGGAGTCGTGAAGCGCAGCGCGAGGGGTTCCGACTGTGTGGTGTATGCTCTATACACTCGGAGCGGGTCTATGCCTCAAAAATGTAACGGAAAAAGTCGGCTCCGTGCTGGGACTCGTCGCCGAAGGGTCCAAGTCTGGCGCCAACCAGTCGGGGCCGTACTGCGACCAGTCGGGGCCGTGCTGCGACCAGTCGGGGCCGTACTGCGACCAGTCGGGGCCGTACTGCGACCAGTCGCAGTACGGTGAGCTGCGTACGCAGCTCACAGTACGCAGTACAGTATCGCAGTACGCAGTACAGTACAGTATCGCAGTACGCAGCATAGTGATAACAATCGCCAAGGCACTAAAGATACTGCGGAAGCAGATAGCGCTAAAGATACTGCACTAAAGATACTGCTCTATTTATAGTGGATAATGATGACGATAGTAATAATAATAATAATAATAATAATAATAATAATAATAATAATAGTAATAATAATGATAAAAATAATCTCAATAAATATCTCAAAAATTTCCGCTTTTCCTCTCTCTCTCTCTCTCTCTCTCTCTCTCTCTCTCTCTCTCTCTCTCTCTCTCTCTCTCTCTCTCTCTCTCTCTCTCTCTCTCTCTCTCTCTCTCTCTCTCTCTCTCTCTCTCTCTCTCTCTCTCTCTCTCTCTCTCTCTCTCCGTCGGAAGGGAGGCAGTGTGGGAAAGATCGATCTTTCCCTCGCTAAAATAACACGTGGTCCAGTCACAGCACGGCCTCGACTGGTCGCAGCATAGCCCCAGCATGTCGGCGCCAGGCTTGGACCCTTCGGCGACGAGTCCCAGCACGGAGCCGATTTTTTCCGTTAATTTTTTGAGACGCAGACTCGCCCCGTTTGTATAGAGCATGCACCACAGTCGGGACCCCCCGCGCACCGCTTCAAGACTCCCACGACCCGACGGTGACGGTCTGGGCCTGACGCCGACCCACATGACGACCGGCGCTGACACAGCATGACTCAGCAAGTCGTGACTGGTCGCCGACACGAGTCGTGGAGATGTGAACGGGCCTTAAAATAACACATGCTCCAGTCGCAGCACGGCCCCGACTGATCGCAGTACGGCCCTGGCTGGTCGGCGCCAGACTTGGACCCTTCGGCGACGAGTCCCAGCACGGAGCCGACTTTTTCCGTTAATTTTTTGAGGCGCAGACCCGTCCCGAGCGTATAGAGCATGCACCACACAGTCGGGACCCCCCGCGCGCCACTCCACGACTCCTACGACCCGACATCAACGGTCTGGGCCTGACGCCGACCCACATGGGGATCGACGCCGACACAGCATGACTCAGCAAGTCGTGACTGGTCGCCGTCAAGAATCGTGAAGATGTGAACGGGCTTTAGTCTTGTCTAGTTGTTGTTGTTGCTCTCTCTCTCTCTCTCTCTCTCTCTCTCTCTCTCTCTCTCTCTCTCTCTCTCTCTCTCTCTCTCTCTCTCTCTCTCTCTCTCTCTCTCTCTCTCTCTCTCTCTCTCTCTCCCGCCACAAATGCCAAGTGACATCATCGACATGCATGTGCTTGGCATCTCCTCGTCTCAGTGACACCACCACTACCATCACCACCACTGTAATGCACATCCCACAAAGGTCATTTAGCATTGTTATAAACAATTGAACAGTGAGCTTCAACCATCCGATGCTGGGAAAGGCAATGTGTATTCTTTTTCTCTTCCTCTAATACTCTGTCTTTGAAGATGAGTGTGTTTGGTGGTAGTTACAAAGGAAGGAAAAAACATAAGAGAAGTAAGAAGAAAGAAAAGGAAATCTTCAGTGACATAGTTAGCATTGCGAAGCTATCAATGATTTGGTTGTTAGAGTGAGGAAGTGCTAATGGTGGTAGGGGGGATGATGTGTTTCGTTGTTGTTTGTTGTAGACGTCGAGATGATGTGAGCATTACTACCCTAATATCACCATCTGTATCATTCTCTTCCCTCTCATTTTTGCTCTATCAATGCCAATATAGTCTTCTCGCTCTCCTGCCTCTCCTTGGCCTACCACCTCTCACATTCTAGTCTTCCCGTTCCTCTATTACTACCCAGTTTCTCCGCAAGCGACACTCGCCCTAACTCGCCGTCTGCCACACACCGCCTCCGTAACAGGTCGTATTCGTCTCGCCTACCACTTTATCCCGTGACTCACTCCGCTACGCCATGCACTCGCTGCCTTCCCTCTTCTAAACCCGTCAGGGTGGCTCGGTTAGTAGAGCTGCGGGCTCGCGTGTAGCGTCCCAGCATTCGGTCAGCGGTTCGAGCCCACCAAGTTCGTCCTGGCGTGGTGGCGCTTTGTATAGTCAATAACCTTGTACTTGGTACTTGCAAAGTGTCTAGATAGGATCAAAGTATCTTATCTTATCTTCCCTCTTCTAACAGCCTCCTTCGACGGCCTCGCAGTCCTTCCCCTACCCCATGATCACCTTCCCTCCAGCATGTCATGCACTTTCCTGTCTCGATCTGCCTCCCCTCACACCCACCCTGCCTCATGCTATCTCCTCTCAAGTCCGTCATGCACCTTCGTGTCTCGCTCTGTCTCCTCTTTATCCTCTACCTGCTTCGCCCTGTCTCCGTGACTGGCTCACTTACTTACTTGTACTCAGGTTCCACTTAAGATTAGTCCACTTAAGATTAGTCAGAGCGACGTCTATCCCCAATTTGTAGACCAACCAAGAGGAAAAAAAGTTTTAAAAACTTGTACCTGCATGGAATGTTAATAGCTGGCACCCATGCTAAATCAATGAGTCATGGTCAGACAGAAATACTAGGGTGGATGCCACTAAAAATGTTGACCTTAAAGGTCATTTCAAGGTAATTTTGTGCTTCAAAAAGGTCAAATTTCAAAAACATCCAAATGTAGTCATGTTATATATTTTATATATATATATATATATATATATATATATATATATATATATATATATATATATAAAGATATGGAAGAGACAGACAGTTTAGTACTGTTTTGAGGTCAGAATATTGATATCAGAAGTAGGTCATGTAGGTCAGTCCACCCTAGTAATTTTGTAGCCCGTAGCGGCTCTTTACCCCTGTCGATACTGTGGATGTTTAGATTCGATGGTTCTGAATTGTTTGGTATTGATTACATTTTTACATTGTAGTTTAGACTACATTTTTAGACTGTATACACTATATACATTATTACAATGTATAACCTGTACACATTTTACTGTATACAACTAATAATATTTTTGTCTTTTCTTTTGCAGAACTAATGACACAATAATCAGGAATGAAGATTCCAACAGAAAGACTACCAAAAGGCAGCACACTGACTCTGAAAACAAGAATTGGTGCTTCTTTTGTCAAAGCAGTTCAGGCGACCTTCACCAAGCCTCCTCTGATGGAAAAGACTGAACCAAAGATGTTGCACAGCAAAGAAGGAAATTGGGTAACTACAGGTATTCAGACGTGCTGGCCAGAATAGATTGCAGTGTTGTAGGTCTCGAGACTGGTCTTGGTCTCGAGACCGGTCTCGAGACCAGTTTGATGTGGTCTTTGTCTTGATCTTGGTCTCGAAGCTTCTGGTCTCGAAGTTTGGCTCGAGGACCAGGTCGAGACCAGGATTAAAAAGTGCATCGCGGCGTAGGGAAGGTCGGAATTTATTATCATACATGGAGAAAATCATGGCTGTTTCGATTCACGGCGCGCCATACAGCGTTGTACTGTCTAGAGATACTGCCTGACTAGTTAAACCGTGATGATGCATGAGCTGAGCCACGCGAACGCTGATAGAGTGCGTGCGAGTCGAGAAAACATGCCTGACGTGGCCATTCTCGCAGTGATAATCTCCGTTTGCACGCACGCATGTTTGCAGCTCTGTTCACCTCCGTGTACTTCATATATGTGTAGGCCTATGCAATCCCCGCACTCTTTGTACACGTACACCACAGGTTTAGCTAGCTCGCTTGGAAAATGTAACCACAAAAATTGCTATTTTCCTATGTTTGTTTCTTCATGCCAACGAAGCAATGAAAGCGAGTTAACGACCGAGTAAACTGTAAAATGTAAGAAGATTTGCAAAATATAACTAGTAGTAAACTGTATTTGTTTGAATATACTTTGCCTATTTGCCTTCTTTCTTTTTCTTTTTACAGCAGCTAACCCATCACGTGTATAGGGTATTAACTGCATGGACAAAGGTTGAGCACATAACAGTTTGGTTCACATTTTTTATTATTTTTGCATTTGATCCCTAAGACTATATAGATAATTTAATTAGGTCCGTTATATTCAAAGGTACATGACTTTTTATGAGAAAAAAAATTAAAACCCATTCCTTACAAACAGGACAGGACAATACAATTTAGTATTTACGCAGTACAGACCAAAAACATTCAGATAATAGTCATATTTATAAAATAATATTTTTATGTCTGACCTTGGTCTTGGTCTGTTTCGGAGGGTCTGGATAGGTCTTGGACTTGGTCTCGGAGGGTCTTGGTCTTGGTCTCGGAGGGCTGGTCTTGGTCTCGGAAGGTCTGGTCTTGGTCTCGGAAGGTCTGGTCTTGGTCTTGGTCTCAGAGGGTCTGGTCTTGACTACAATACTGCTAGATTGGTCTCTCGTTGGATCATTTTAACTCTCTCGAAATTAAGTGGCACAAATCCTACTATTCTGTGTTTACATCGGAGAGCAAACTGGACAGACTACGGAATCAGCGACAACCAGCTTCTGTACCATCTTCCAGCTCAAACATAACAGCTCCAATTAGAAGAAGTTCTCAGACAACTATTGACTGGAAGCTCTGTATGTTTTGCCAGTCACAGATCTCAAGCAAGAAGCTTCACCGAGTAGAAACTACGAATAAATCCACAGCACTGCTTGAACGAGCTAAATCTGATCCAGTAATGTCCATCAGACTCTCTGGTGTCAGTGACTTGATGGCAGCTAACGGCCTGTATCATTTGCCCTGTTTAGTAACATTCGAACGACGCACTAAAGGAACGCCTCGAGTAGTTGAACAAGATCTGGACGAGTGCTGACGAAGTTGTGCTCTCGTTTGGACATTGGGCATCCCTCATTCAATAATTATGACATGACGGATGTGTGGCGCAGATACCAGGACATGTGTACTAAGAGAAATATCACTGTTCGTAGGAGTTATCAGTCCAGAATAACAACCTTCTACAGAAAGGTTAAGAAAATTATCGGTTTTAATGCAGGATATGTCAAACCTCTTTCACATATAGCACAAATAATGTACCCTCGTGAAAATTCTAACTTCATTCTATCAAAGGCATTGACAAAAATTCGTCAACGTGGTGGTTTATCCTCAGATTCGGAATCCACAGGAGATGAAGATGTTGGTACTGTTGGATTTAATCAAGGATATATCTATAAAGAAATGGTACACATGGCATTGAGAAGCAGAAAAGATTTCACAGACAAACCAAGTCATTCCAGCAGTAGGCAAGGACTTGATCAAGAACATGTTGCACAAGTTATCCCAAACAGCTTGTATCTATTTCTGCGTTTACTGTTCAGTGATGTGGATGATCTTTATGAGGGAATTGAAGAAGACAATAGTATCATGCAGAGTGTGTGCAGCATTTCTCAAGACATTGTGTATGCAGTGTCTAAGAAACAAAAGTTGGCACCTAAACATATTGGTTTAGGGCAGGGGTCCCCAACCCGCGGCCCGCGGGCCACATGCGGCCCGCGAGGCCATTCCGTGCGGCCCGCCAGATCCTTTTGGTCATCGGTGCGGCCCTCCATCATTCCAAACGTGTGTTGAAACATCTTTTTTCTCAAGAGCGTGTTTTAGGATAGGTTAAGTTATGGTTAGGTTAGGTTAGGTTAGGTTAGGTTAATTGGTTAGTTTGCCAGCCGTTTTGGTGATGTACGCGGCTACACCCCAGAGCTGAAGCTGTTCAGCGCACCCTTCGACGCAGACCCAGAGTGTGCCCCCGCTGACCTCCAGCTCGAGCTCATTGAGCTCCATTGTTCCGACGAGCTGCGCTCAAAGTTCAACGGATCCTCCCCCCTCACCTTCTGGCAGTCTCAAGTTCGCACACGTCAATTGCCGGCCCTGGTACAGAACGCGATGAAAGTGTCGTCGATGTTTGGATCACCATACTTGTGCGAACAGCTGTTTAGCAAGATGAAACTGACAAAATCGAAGACCCATGCACAGCTCACAGATGACCACTTGGACGACGTTCTCATGCTGAGTGTTAGTTCTATTACCCCTGATTTTGATAAGCTTTGTGCTGAGAAATGTCACCAGGTGTCTCATTAATAAATTCTTTGAAATGTTTTGTTCTGTATATGTGGTTTTCAGAGTTTTTTTATTGGTGCGGCCCTCGGGCCCTCTCGGACTTGTCGATGCGGCCCGCGGTACTCTGCGGGTTGGGGACCCCTGGTTTAGGGCTTGCACTCCACCAAGCTACACGTTCCAAGACACTTTTGGATATCTTCCATGCAGCGAACCATACCATTAGTATTGATACGGTTCGAAGAATCGATACGTGCTCAAAACATTCTGCAAAAATTTATGGAAAATGGCAACGTCTATATTCCTGACAATATCATCAAAGAGCGAATGATCCACTGCTCATGCGACAACATTAATGTGCAATTCTAAGATGGAAAAAACACTTTTCACTGCACACATATATTGGTGAGGCAGAGAGGACCAGCACCGCAGCAGAAGAATGAGAGCACACGCATCCAGAGATCAAGAGCAATCAAACCGGATTGTTTACAGGCATTTCAGACACTTGACCAGGCAGCTCTGCCAGCAGGAGACAGACCATCACCGTCATACACTGGTGCTACCAAGATAGAAGTCGATTGGTTTGGAACGAAAGATGAAGAAAGACAGAAGGCACGAATGAAGGATTTGACTTGGTTGGGGTCCAGGATTTGTGATGACAAAGATGATCCATCTGTTCCTGGTTGGAGAGCAATGAACGAAGCCACACACATTGCTGACCATCCAGTAACTACTGCAGGAATGTTGCCCATTCTTCAGGCACCAGCGGATAGTAATGTTACTATCACAACAGTGATCAATCGCTTCATAGCTATTTCAAAGCACATGGGACAGAAATACACCATTATCACGGCAGATCAACCATTGTACAGCAGAGGCAAAGAAATTGTTTGGGCAAATCCTAAGTTTGAGAATGTAATTTTTCTGTTGGGTGGCCATCATATCTGTTTCAACTTCTTGAAAGCGATCGTTCAGAACAAGGAAAGTGCTGGGCTGGATGACCTGTGGACAGAATATGGCGTGTATGCACTCAACACAGCTGAAACCATGCTGGATGAAAAAGCATACTACCGGCCAGTGAGAGGACATATGCTGACATATCTCTGTCGCTCTGTCGTAAGCACTGTCTATAATAATATAAGCGAAAGTGTGTGTGTGTGTGTGTGTGTGTGTGTGTGTGTGTGTGTGTGTGTGTCTGTGTGTGTGTGTGTGTGTGCTATAGGTTCCGCCCCCCGTGGCGCAATCCCATCATATGGCACAGTTTTGGAACCAGCTCGACCAGGGGAAGGTTTTAAAGCCATTTTTGGGGATGATCCGATCACTTTTTTTTTCTTTTTGTTTAGCAGCCTATTAGCGCGAATTGTGAAAAAAAAGTGGGTTGCAAGAATTGAGGAAACCTTGATGTAGGGTGAGTGAATGGGTGGGGTGATGGGTAATGGGTGTGGGGTGATGGGTGAGTGAATGGGTGGGGGGTGATGGGTTGGGGGTGATGGGTGAGGGAATAGGTGGGGGGTGATGGGTAATGGGTGTGTGGTGATGGGTAATGGGTGAGTGAATGGGTGGGGGGTGATGGGTAATGGGTGAGTGAATAGGTAGGGGGTGATGAATGGGTTGGAGGTGATGTGAATGGGTTGGCGTTAATACATACATTTCTACATTCATGATTTCAGGAAAGTTAGAAGGGGCTATCTGGAGAGTTTGTGTTTGGTGGGCCGAAGGCCCACCAAACACAGGTGGTGGGCCTAGGGCCCACCAATAGCCCTCCGCAGGAGCTAGCCAAAAAGTCCGCCCGGAGGGCGGCTTTGCGGCTAGTGGCACATAAAGTGGTCAATGTTCAGATCATGGATCATCGAAACTGAACAGAAGCTCACTTCGCAGGTTTCGACACTTTCCCAGAATGTGGTCGATGTGTGTAGAAACAAGGCTGCTACTGACATAAATGCACTCCACGATGCAGTTGACCAGCTTTCTGCTGTTCTCAGTGACGAGAATATGAAAGGACTCATGATCGAATTTGATAGGTACTCAAACAATCCTAATTACAAGTTTTGGTTAGACTACATGAGTATGGTTGAGATTCTTCTGGACTTCATCCGGACAGAGAGAGATGGTGATTGGATTCTTCATCTGAATTTTTTTTCTGCCATGCTGCCGTGGCTCACCATCTATGACCACACAAACAATGCAAGATGGGAACCTATCTATCTTTCAGATATGAAGCTTCTTGAGAAACCATCTCTTGAAGTTCACGCTGAATTTGTCATGGTGGTGTTTGGTAACTATGTTGATATCTGGCAACCGCCGACTGTTCGCTCGGCGTGATGCTTTTGTTTGCGGGGCAGCTCAGGTCAGCCCGCTGCCCGCGACCTCTCTCCCACTTCCTGGGACTCGCCCGCTGGGGTCGGATGTTTCCTTCGCGTCTGTCCCTCCTTACCTATCCAGCCACTCACCCACATGACTACCTTGGACGCTGCTCAAACCTGCCAAATCGCTCTGGCTTCCACTACGGGGCTTCCTGCGTCGGTTCTCCTGCAGCTCTCATTCGTCTCACCACTCACCAAGATCCTCTAATACACTGGTGAAAGCCTTGGACCTGGTGAGTTGATTCTTCTGTGTGACGCCTATGGCCTTTGGACACCGCGTGGCTTCCTGACGTGCATCACTGCTTGTCCTGCACTTCGTCCTGCTTTACAACGGATGTCTCTGGCCGCTACGTCTTCACCCATGGTATGTGCACGCCTTCTCCAGCATCCTGCTGCCTGACGTGATCAGACTCAACAGTGATCTGAGATCTCCCATGCAGGTATGAATGAAATGTTTCAGCCCCAAACACAATTGCAAGAAGCTCCTTCTCAATTTGAGCATAGTTTCTCTGAGTTTTCGTAAGGGACCTGGCTGTAAAGGCTACTGGTTTATCATCCTGTAAAATGCAGGCTCCAACTGCAAAAGCTGAGGCATCCACAGTAAGAGTGCCTGGTTTACTTACATCATAGAACCTTAGAACTGGTGCTTCACTAACAAGTCTCTTAAGTTTATTAAAACATTCTTCTTGCTCGTGTTCCCGTTTGAAATCAGCATCTTTCTCCAATAATCTTCTTAGAGGCTCATTTATGTCTGACATTCTAGGTACAAACTTGGCTAAATAATATAATTTATCATGCCCATGAATCTCAGCAGTTCAGTTTTGTCTTGAGGAGCAGGGAACTTAGAAATCACCTCTACTTTCTTAAGATCTGACTTTAATCCATCTTTAGTTAGTGTATGACCAATGTAGTCTATATGATCAGTCTTTAGCTTTAGTTTCTTGGGGTTTAACTTAAGGTTTTTTTCTCTACTTCTTTGTAAAACTTGGTCTAATCTTGCATCATGCTCCTCATCAGTACGGCCATAAATCAAGATATCACCACAACCATACTATTTACTCAGTCAGTAGGACTACTTTATTTGACTAAGACTCCTTGCCTTTCCATCTCATCTAGTTCAGCTTTGAGACGATCTCTTAAGGCCACGGGGATTTTTCTAGGAGGATGTGCCACCGGAGTTACACTAGGATCGGTATCTAAATGAATTACACCATCAAGGCATCCCAGACCCGTAAACACATCAGCATATTTAGTCATGATTGCATCAGAGTGAAGTTGATTCACCAACAAGCTGTCTTACTAACTTGACCACACCTAACATTTCACAGGTACTTTTACTCAGCAATGGCATACACTCAATATCTACAGCTTAAAAAACAAACTGATATTTCTTAGAGTCATGGTTGCCTAAAATCTCAATTTTCCCAATTGGCTTTACTTTGTCCCCTGTGAAAGCTACAAGGACAGTCCTTGTTTTCAAGAGTCTGGGTCTTTGTTTCATTTTGTTGTAAATACTACTGGGCATTACACTCACTTCTGCTCCTGTATTCACCTGGACTTTAAATGAAACATCTTGATCAGGCAATTTAAGTGCAATGTGATCATCTTCACCTCTCCTGTGTGACATGCAAGAATTAACCTTGGGTGAACAATCCTTCCTGCAGATGTAGAGGCCTGACACTGCTTTCTCAAACCCCTCGTCAGACTCGGATGACTCATCTTCTCTGTAGGCTTGCCGAATTTTCCTTGTAGGGTGTTTCTGCGACCCTTTATAACTGCATCTACTCTGGAAATTACCTCGTCGTCCACATTTCATACAGTCCTTATCAGCAGCAGGGCAGAGATCGCGACGTAGAACATGCTGAAATCCGCAGAACTTGCACCTTGGTTTGGCTTCACTTCCCCTGGGGCCACTGAACTGGGCTTCTTCTTGGTTAGGCTTAGGCTTAGCCTTGACTGTATGGATTTTGAAGTTTGCTGCAGCAGTCAGTTCCTTCATATGCTCTTCACTTACTTCATGGACTCTACATTGCTTCATCACTTCTTCTTGAGTAGAGTCATCTAACCTTAACAATCGACCTCTGAGATTCTCATCAAAAATGCCACAAATGATTCTGTCTCTGATTAGTTCATCTCTTAGTGCGCCAATATGGCAATGTTTAGCCCTCTTCCTTAGGTCTATGCAAAGACTACTGTATACTGGACTTGCTACTCGTGCCCCGCGCCAACCCGCCCATGACCAGTGGAGGCCAGTTTTGCGATTCCTGCCATTTTAGAACATCACCCCTATTTCCCTTCCTAAGGTTTATCAGTATAAATGATATACCGTTATCTTCGTAACTGTTTGTTCTATAACATTATCAAATAAAAAACAGTAAAATACACTAAAGAAATGCCATTATGAGAGAGTGAAGAAATATGCATGACCTCAATATATACTTAAACTCTTCACCATTTAATATTTTGCGAGAAAACATTTTAGATGCTAGCGATAGAAAGAAGTGGATTTTCATTAGCTTTCCATTGATATATTTCGTTTTCTGATAAATGAATTACCACCATGCCTAAATTAGCGTTAACTAAAAAAATAACATCATCAATCGTATCGGCAAGTAAAAAAGTGTTCCATGAATACAGTAGACTATGGCATATCAGTATAAATGATACACTGTTATCTTCGTGAATGTTTGTTCTATAATATTATCAAATACAAAACTGTAAAATACACTAAAGAAATTCCATTATGAGACTCTGAAGAAATATGCATGATTTCACTTAATTCACTTAAACTCTTCGCAATTTGATATTTTGCGTGAAGACTTTTTACATGCAACATATCAATAGAAGTGGAATTGAATTAGCTTTCTATTGCTATATTTCATTTTCTGATAAATGAATTAGAACCATGCATAAATTAGCGTTAACTAAATAAATAACATCATCCATCGGGTAATTATCCCGATAGATGATGTTATTTTTTTAGTTAACGCTAATTTATGCATGGTTATGATTCATTTATCAGAAAACGAAATATAGCAATGGAAAGCTAATGAAAATCCGCTCCTTTCTATCGCTAGCATCTAAAATGTTTTCTCGCAAAATATTAAATGGCGATGAGTTTAAGTGAATATTAAGTTCATGAATATTTCTTAACTCTCTCATAATGGCATTTCTTTATTACATTTTACTGTTTTTTTATTTGATAATATTATAGAACAAACATTTACGAAGATAACGGTATATCATATATACTGATAAACCATAGGAAAGGAAAAGGGAGTGATGTTCGAAAATGGCAGGAATCGCAAAACTGGCCTCTACTGGAAATAGCCCAAAATGAGTAGCAAGTCCAGTATAGAGTAGTCTTTGGTCTATGACAAAACTGTCAAAAGACTCATCCGGCTGCTGCATTCTGGTGTTAAATAAGTACCTTTCATGGGTTACATACTTCTTTGGCTCAAAATGCACATTCAGACCATCAATCAGTTTTTTGTAATTCTTTTTGTCATTGTCCTCAATAGGTAGTGTGTTAAAAATATCCAGTAATTCTCTCCCACCACAGTGAAGTAAGAGGGCGATGTTAACTTCATCTTTCTTTTCATCTTTCTCTGAGCTGATGAGGTATATTTCAAATTCTTGGAAGAACACTTTCCACTTTTCAGCAGCATTACCTTCTAAGGAGACAGGTCCAGGTAGCCGATTAGCACTCATGTTTGGTGGTCGTAGGGAAGCAGCGGTAGACGTTGGCTCCACCAGAATCACATCAGCGATATAACTGCTTCTCTTTCCCCTCCAGAGTAGAACAATGCCCTCACAGCTTGGCCAACAAATGCGCTGGGATCTATTACACTTGACACCATGTTATGTTATGGCTAATGTGGCATATAAGAGGCACAATATAGGAGGAAGGGACAGAAAGTCTTCCTCAGGTCGGGTCCAAGTATTTTCTATTTTGTTCCAGTAATGCATGCCGCTAGCATAACAAATAAGTTCTCTTAAAATCAATCCTTTAGGGCCCTATCGGCGTGACTGAACTACCACGTGTTCTGCCTTACCCTCTCGCTACAACCCTTGGCTAGTCTCACATGTCCCTGCAGCCCTTACAACTACACAGAAATGATACCATTAACCATCTAATACAAATTAATTGATGATAACTTTGTTGTGAAGATGACCAAAAAGCGCTTCAACCAAATTTATGTGGACCAGGCAACAAAATGGATAAAAAAAACATGCAAGATGAACAATAGAATAATTTGAATAACCAGGAATGACCAAGCGAGTGACAAGTTTTGTATCACATGGTCAGAACGGTTACGCATCACACATAATATGAAAGTTTTGTTCAACTTGGAAGATGACGAGGAAAAAGAGGTTTTTACGCGTTCCGATAGCCTTCCAAGCCGGATGACACGTGACACTGAAGATGTGAGAAAATTGGTGTCACAGCTCACAAAATGATATGTTTTCAGAGGTCACGCACAATCTGAAAATGAACCACCTAGTTTTTCTGAGTCAAGCATACCCCTGGTGTCACTGGCAACAAAATATACAGTGCCAGAAGATATACCCAATGATCTTCTGACTGCTGATGACAGAGGAACGAGGCAAATGCTCACTAATGTGACAGAGCGATTAGTAGATCAAAAAGTGGAATTTCATGACGCGCTCCCAAAAATTCGGTCCAAAACAGTTGCAAATATCTGCCAAGCAACTGTCTCATGTAAACAAAATCTCCAAAAGACTATTAAAGCAGACCGAAAATTGCTTCAACGTCTTGTTAATGCGGTGACAGCAGGTAGAACAGTAAAAATGACAAATATCCTGAAACACGACCTGTCACTAATCCCACTCTCCTTGGCAAACACTGGAGGAGAGATTATTTAATCAAATAAAGCTGAACTGATCAGTGTTTTTATGAACAAAATTGAAACTGCTTCAGAACTTCCAGAATCTGACATGAAGACTTGTTTCCTCATTAATGGTCATGCATTCATTCAAGCTATGGGAAAGCCTCGTGGCTGTCAGACATATGGAGACTATGCTGCTGTTTTTATTCACTCAGTGATATGGGGCAAAATCAACCAGGAGATGCAACGATGACCTCAAACTTAATGGGAATCATGAAAAAGCTGACACAAGGTTGATTTTTCATGCCTCTGAAGCAGTGGATATGGGCTATCAACGAATTCTTATGAAGTGCAGAGATACTGATATAATGATTCTTCTTTTGCACTTCACCGCCTCTAAAGCAAGTGAAGTTTGGATGATCTCTGGGATTGCAAAGAAGCAGAAGTGCATTCCCATTCATCAAGTAGCAAAAAGTATTCATAATACAGTGAAGAATAACCTTTTGAGAGTCCACGCACTCACAGGTTGCGACACAGCCTCTTCATTCAGTAGATACAGAAAAAAAGACATGCTGGAAAGCATTTTTGAAAAACCAACGACTGGTAGAAGGGATTGGCCGTGATGGTGAGCTTGGACCGGTTGAACAGTTTTTTTGCAACCTCTATCGAAGTCCAGGGCTGCAAACAGTTGACAGTGCAAGATTGCACATGTTCATCAAGGCCAAGACAGGTCTGGAACTGTTTCCTCCGACACGTGATGCTTTTTAGCTTCATGTCCAACGCACCAACTACCAGGCCAAGATTTGGCTTCAGGCAGAGATGGAAATTGTTGTGACATTGCCCCCACATGCTTGGAAAAAGGAGTCAGGTTGTCTGAAACCTCAATGGACCAGGTTACCTCCCGTACCATTGTCCTGCCTCGACCTTGTGACCTGCTCTTGCAAAACTAAGTGTAATACTGCTAGATGCACCTGCTTCAAAAATAATCTGAAAAGTCCGAAATGTACAAAGGCTTATGCCTTCGATTCTATTGATTGTTGCAATCCATCAGAATGAACACTATTTTTGTCAAATACACATTGCATACACATACATTTTTGTCAAGAAATATATTAATTTGTTATAATCCTAAAGTAGTCCAGACAAGAAGTAAAGAGACTTCAAAAAATGTGTTTACCTGCATGGAATGTTAATAGCTAAATCAATTTAGTCATAAGTCAGACAGAAATAGTAGGGTGGACTTTGACCTACATGACCTACTTCTGATATCAATATTCTGACCTAAAAATAGTACCAAAATGTTTCTCTCTTTCGTACCTTTCTTTTGATATGTATCATGACTATATTTGGATGACATTGAAATTTGATCTTTTTGGGCCACAAAAGGACCTTGAAATGATCTTTAAGGTCAAATTTTTTAGTGGCATCCGCCCTAGTATTTATGTCTGACCATAGACCACTATATCTCTGGACTGTTCACGCGACAATGTTTTGAAATTGCCAGGCTGCATAGCGGCCTGCCCCCACCCGACAAAGAGATATAGTGGTCTATGGACTATCATATAGACTGGCTTATATGATATACTGTTATCTTCGTAAATGTTTGTTCTATAATATTATCAAATAAAAAACAGTAAAACACGCTAAAGAAATGCCATTACGAGACTTTGAAGAAATATGCATGAACTTAATATTCACTTCAACTCTTAGCCATTTAAAACTTTGCGAGTCAACTTTTATCATGAAGGGTGTCAATAGAAGCGCAATGTTGTTAGCTTTCTGTTGATATATTTCGTTTTCTGATAAAGTAATTAGAACCATGCATAAATTAGCGTTAAATAAATAAATAAAATCATCAATCGGGTAATTTTCCCGATTGATGATGTTATTTATTTACTTATATATTTCGTTTTCTGATTAATGAATTAGCACCATGTATAAATTAGCGTTAACTAAATAAATAACCTCATCAATCGGGAAAATTACCCGCTTGATGATTTTATTTATTTTGTTAACGCTAATTTATGCATGGTGGTAATTCATTTACCAGAAAACTAAATGCATCAATGGAAAGCTAATAAAATTGCACTTCTATTGATACCCTTCATGATAAAAGTTGACTCGCAAAGTTTTAAATGGCGAAGAGTTGAAGTGAATTGCATGCATATTTCTTCAGTCTCGTAATGGCATTTCTTTAGCGTTTTTCACTGTTTTTTATTTGATATTATAGAACAAACATTTACCAAGATTACAGTATATCATATATACTGATAAACCAGTCTATATGATCCGTATATATATATATATATGAATCCGAGCGGCCCTCCGACTTCAGGCCCTTGTGCAACAGGCCGATATTCCGTGCGCAGTCCAGATTTACAGTGGTCTATGGTCTGACCCATGACTGATTGATTTAACATGGATGCCGGCTATTAACATTCCATGCAGGTTTAAGTCACAATTTTTATCCTTGGCCGGTCTACTGTATCGTCATCCACACGCAGTTCCTCATTTCACTAAATAGCAATGAAAGATGAGGAAATGAAGGAGGTGACGAAAAGCAAATAAAACAAGAGCAAAAAGGAAATAAAAACTAGAGCAAAAAGGAAACTAGTAGCTGATATAAAAGTAGTGATATAAGTAGTAGCAGCAGTAGTAGTAGTAGTAGTAGTAGTAGTAGTAGTATAGTAGTAGTAGTAGTAGTAGTATAGTAGTAGTAGTAATAGAAATTGTAATAGTAGTTTAAGTAGTTTAAGTAAGTAAAAGTAGTACTCGTGGTGACTTGTTGTTTCTGTTATTGTTAATGCTGATGTTGATGTTAATCTTCATGTATCAGTAGTAGTAGTAGTAGTAGTAGTAGTAGTAGTAGTAGTAGTAGTAGTAGTAGTAGTAGTAGTAGTAGTAGTAGTAGTAGTAGTAGTAGTAGAAGACCAACAACAATAACAATGACAAAAGCAGCATCACCAATAACAACAAAAAGTAGCGAAGACAAAAAGGAAGAATATAGGAAAATTAATCAAAATTAAATCAAATGAATACGCGAGAAACAGAGATATCTTAATTTATGATAACCAAAATATGTATATTTTCTCATACGCTGAGGTCTAATACGCAGCAACTACGGGGCGGTCAGCGGTCAGTCACTTGGTAAGGATTCGTGCGCAGAAGCAATGACGAGGCAGCAGCGGCCGTGACTCCAGCTGGACCTTGTAGCTCATACGTATACGGGAGGGAGGGGCGGTGGAGAGCTCATACTACAGACAGCCCGGGTCACTTACATACTTGGAGAATGAGTCACTCTGAAACCACCATCACTATGTGTACTGCGACCCCTCTCCCATCTTCTCCCACAACCACCACCCTCTCCCACCACTGTATCGCTCACCTTTCCCTTGCTACCAAAATCACAGCAACGCCCTAGCCTTCCTCCTCCATAACCACTGTACGACCCGGCGTCTCCTCATCACAGTCAATGTGTCGCCCTCGCCACACGTACTTCCCCTGCACCCAATCACCACTTCAATAAAACATCCTATAGACCAGGGGCAGGAATACTCCGGCCAGTGAGCCAAATCCGGCCCGCAAAGGCCTACCGTCCGGCCCCTGCTCGGCATTCACATTTCAATCTGGCCCGCCATACCTCAGCTAAAAAAAAAATATTATTCTGCCGCACAGACAGCATCTGCCAGACATTGAATCATGACATTGACATGAAAATGACAGGACATTGAATCGCTCCTTCATGGCAAGCAGCACCACCTGTCTCATTGATATGACTCTTTTTCAATAAATATTCTTGTATACGTGTATAGAAAACACTTTGGGGTTCTCATTAGTCACTCC
>JACEEZ010007978.1:95000-97500 GCA_016584305.1 Chionoecetes opilio | reverse complement strand
AGGAGAAGGAGAGGAGGAGAAGAATAAGAAGAAAAAGAGAGAGAGAGAGAAGAGAGAGAGAGAGAGAGGAGAAGAGAGAGGAGAGACGAGAAGTGATAGAGAGAGAGAGATATCGGAAGAGAGAAAGAAGGAGGAAGGGAAAGAGGAGGGAGAAGGAAGAAGAGAAGAAGAAAAGAGAGAGAAGGAAGAGAGAGAGAAGAGAGAGAGAGAGAAGAGAAGAGAGAGAGAGGAGAAAGAGAGAGAGAGAGAGAGAGAGGAAGAGAGAGAGAGAGAGAGAGAGAGAGAGAGAAGGGAAAGAGAGAGAGAGAGAGAGAAGGAGAGAGAGAGAGAGAGAGAGGAGGAAGAGAGAGAGAGAGAAGGGAAGAGAGAGAGAAGAGAGAGAGAGAGAGAATGGGGATAAAGGATCGAAACGAGAGGAAGAGAGGAGAGATGATGGTAGAGAGGACGAGAAGGGAGAACGAGGAAGAGAGAGAGAGAGAGAGATGGCCGAGAGAACGAAGGTCGATAGGAGCAGAGAGAGATGAGAGAAGCCAAGAATGGAGACAAGTAATAAGTACCCATGCCAATACAATAGCTCAATGATTAGGTAGCACTGCGATGTCAACTTCGTGATCGCCATAGAACCGAAGATGACACCGTAATACATGTTCATTAGTCCTCTGCCAACCTAGACGCTAAATTAAGTTTGTTTTTTTTTAGTAAATGGACTATTGTTTAAAATTTTAATGTTGCTCTGCTTAGCAGTTTAGCTATCATTTAACGAAGTTCATATCCAATTTAGCTTGATGCCAGTATGCGAAAGTCCTTAACAAGTATTAGCCTTCCAAAGACGCCCTGGTCTTAATAAAGTATATGAAATACGATATATCAAATTTAAGTTGTTCATTTTTGTCATAGAAAAAAATTACTGATATCAAGTGCCTTGGAAACGTTGCACGCACAGTAAGATGGAAGACGAAGTACTAGCTGATAATCTCTCATATCATAAGAATTGTGCAAATTATGACTAAAGCATGAAATTTCTACCAGTGTTAGTACATGCCATAAGCTTCATTTTCAGATCGAGAGGTAAGGCAGATTTGACCTCTGAGGACCGTGAGAGGTCAATGACCTCAAGGTATAAAAGTATTGATGTTTGGCGTCATTGGTTAATGGTAAACATGTTTATGATTGTTACCCTTAGTCACCCCTAAAAACATTTTCTGTGGAGTGATATGATTGTGGTCCCGTAAATTAAGCGAGCATGTTGATGAGCTGGATAGAAAGTGGAGCGGGGTCCTCTTTCCGGGTGGACAGCTTGGCGGCTGGGTGTGGAAGCTCCGTGGATAGGCCACGTGTTGTACTGAGTGTGGTACAAGGGAAGTAAATTGTGTGTTGGGTGTGTGCTTGAGTTGGTGATTGACTTGGTGTGTGATTGGTTTGTGTATGTGTTGACTGGCGTGTAAGCCTGATGGTGTGATGGTGTGTGCTTAACGGAGGCGTGTAGCCTGGTTTGTGTATGTTTTGACTGGCGTGTAAGCCTGATGGTGTGATGGTGTGTGCTTAACGGAGGCGTGTAGCCTGGTTTGTGTATGTGTTGACTGGCGTGTAAGCCTGATGGTGTGATGGTGTGTGCTTAACGGAGGCGTGTAGCCTGGTGTGTGGTTTGTGTATGTGTTGACTGGCGTGTAAGCCTGATGGTGTGTGATGGTGTGGGCTTAACTGTGGCGAGTAGCCTGGTGATTGGTGATTGGTGGATTGATGTTTGAGACATCAAAGGGCTATCATAGATTTATTTCTTTGTTTCTGTACATATATGATTATGAAAATATATAATGTTAAATAGAGAAGTGAGTAAATATTTGCCTGGTGGTTGTGAGAGTGAGGTGTGGTTGTGAGAGTGAGGTGTGGGGAGTGAAAATCTAGTTATCAACCAGCCGGCCCGGGAGAACTTCTCTTAAGGGAGAAGTAAGGCACATTGATAGGTATTGCACAATATTTACTGTGCATGTTTTTGCAGCAAGGAGCTGCAGTGTGGTGAAGTGTGGCTGGGGACGTAACATGATGTACAAACCATGCATTTGTGTTCCAATAAGACAGTGAAGACAGCTCTAGAGAAGCAATCCATAGATGAATGGGTGTCATGGTCTGCCTACCATGCCGATGTCCAGCAAGCAGTGATCCCACCTGCCGCGATCAATGCACTGTTGCCTCTGTTCCTAGACAGCGCACACTCGGTGGCAATGATAAGACATTCCATGGCCATCGTCAAGGCAGCTATTCAGCACCTGAACCCTAGACAAGTACCTGTACTTGCTGCTGATCAGCCACTCTTCGCCCTTGCCAAGGAAATACAGTGGACCTGGCCAGCCACACATGGAGAGGATCACTTTGTGATCATGTTCGGCGGTCTGCATATCGAGATGGGTGTGTTGAAGGTAAGTTCCATGATATACAGTAATAGCTAGTGTAGTACCTATGAGATACCAGTACATGTAGTAGTAACAGCAACAATGTTTCA
>JACEEZ010007978.1:80000-85000 GCA_016584305.1 Chionoecetes opilio | reverse complement strand
TGTATAATCTACCGTTTCAGTGTTATTTTATGCTTTGTATCTGCAAGTACATACGGTTTCAAATTTCACTACTCGTTTTTTTTCGGGAGGACACTCAGAACATAAACACTAGCTGGCGACCTTAGTGTAGCTCCGTTACCAACGTCGCCACTCGGTTTTATTTTTTGTAATTTGTTCATTTATAGCCAAACTATGACACAGATGAAGACACAAAATGACACACTCCCCAGATAGCCACTTCTAACTTTCCTGAAATCATGTATGTAGAAATGTAAGTATTAACGCCACCAGACGTCTGTAAATAAAAAAAAAACGTTGTCCTGATGACTTTAGTGTTATCTACGGTAGACAACGGCGAGGAGACTGTCGTGCTTCGTCAGAAAAGATGTGATGGTATCCGTAAAGCCAGTGAACTGCACGGAGAGACGCTCACCATCACTGTAGGAAAATTTGTGCACAAAAAGTTTAGAATACTGCTACAAAAATTCCATTAGCCGAGACCTCAGGAAGAAAGAGGAGACTCCATCAACTACGTAGCTGCCGCCAGCTCCGATCAATTGAAGGTAATTTCATATTTAGAGAGCACTGTCTGTTTTGTGGTCATCATGCTAAATATGGCAGAAAGAAAAGAGGGTGTGATGTGTTCCCAGTCAGGACAGGAGACTCCCAATCGACTATTCAGGATGTGTGCAAAAAATGTGTGGCTCCTGGGCTCATGCTGTACAAAGTAGGATTGAATATGCATAAGATTCACATGCAGCAGATGATATATACCACCAAATATGCAGTACCAATTTCCGAACAGGAAAACAGCTACCAGATGCATACGTACAAACTCTCAAGCGAGAGCAGTCAGTACACATCAGGCAGACCAATCGATATGTCAAAGACAGAAGCCTTTTCGAAAGGGGTTGAGTACTTGCAAAAAAATGATGATGTGCAGATATCTGTAGCTAATCTTGTTGAGAAGATGAAAGAATACTGTGACAAGGAAGCTTATACTGCAAAGTACATAAAAGTCAAACTAGAAAAACATTTTGGGAACAACTTTTGGGATAGTGGGATTAGCAGTGATATCAGCAAGTTTGCTGATGATACTAAGGTACCTAGGTAGGATTATTGGATCACAGTCTGATGTAAACATATTGCAGGGAGACATAGATAAACTTAATAAGTGGATAATCAGATGGCAGATGAAATCTAATATTGTTAAGTGCAGCGTTATAAATGTTGGTAGAAAAACCCTGGTAATAGATACACCATACGCAATGTATCGCTGAAAAGATCAGAAGGTGAGAAAGATCTGGGAGTGAGGGTGAGCTCAGACCTCCGACCTAGGAAACAATGTATTGAGGATAGAAATAGAGCTAATAGGGTGTTAGGATTCATTAACAGAAGTGTTAAAAGTAGAAGTGCTGAGGTTATATAAAGGAATATTATTATAATATTATCATATGTATATTATTATAAAGGAAACTTGCATATTATCATAAAGAAAACTTGCGACACTAGGAGGAGTTTCAGAAGGCAGGGAATTAAAGTGCTTTGTAAGGAGAGAGAGAGGAGGGGGTTAGTTAAAGATATATTGAAAATGGACAAGAAGAAGAGGAGTGGCCTGAAGGTTTACTATACAAACTGTAGGAGTATTTTAAACAAGATAGATTTCCTGAGAGGAATAAATAGTGTAGAGGATTTTGACATAATAGCATTAACAGAAACATGGCTGGATATGTCAGGAAAGGTATTTGATCCGGAGGTTGAGATAGCTGGGTATAAGTTATTTCACAAGGACAGGTTAGGGAGGCGAGGTGGTGGAGTTAGGCTTTATGCAAGAGATACATTGCAGTGTTGTGTTAATAATGTTATAAAACAGATGATAGCATAGTCTATATGGGTAAAGGTTACGGAGGGAACAGAGAAAATGATTTTGGGTGGAGTGTACACTGTACAGGCCTTCACACCACTGGGTTACAGGCAGTGGATGCCGATCCTCCCATTGACGAAACCGCACCCTCTCTTGACGAAGTCAGAGAGGCTGTAGCAAAGTTGAAGGGTGGAAAGGCAGCTGGTGTTTGTAATATCAGTGCGGAGCTCCTCAAAGCTGGGGGTGAGTCCATGATCCGCGGGTTGCATGCTGTCCTGACTGCCATGTGGCAATCAGGTACCATTCCTCCTGACTGGAAAAGGGGGCTGGTCGTCCCTATCTGGAAAGGGAAAGGGGACCGTCAGGACTGCAACAATTACCGCGGTATTACACTGCTCAGCGTACCAGGCAAGGTGCTTGCCCATCTATTGCTGACACGAATTCGCAGTCATCTGGTGAAGCATCAGAGACCTCAGCAGTCTGGGTTCACGCCTGGTAAGTCAACAACGGACCGTATCCTAGCGCTTCGTGTCCTGGTGGAACGCCGACGTGAGTTTCGACAGGGGATGCTTGCAGCCTATGTTGATCTCAAGAAGGCGTTTGATTCAGTGCATCGTGAGTCACTCTGGGATCTTCTGCGACTTCGAGGGATTCCTGCAAGGACTATTGGTTTGATAACTGGTCTGTATTCTGGGACTGAGAGTGCTGTGAAGTGTGGGGCAGGTGTATCCAGCTTCTTTCCTGTGAATACAGGAGTGAGGCAAGGGTGCGTCCTTGCCCCATCACTTTTCAACGCTTGTATGGACTGGGTATTGGACAAGGTTGTAGATCAAAGTGATTGTGGAGCATCCGTCGGCAACACCAAGATCACTGATCTTGTTTTTGCCGATGATGCAGTAATCTTTGCCGAGTCGCTGGAGGTCCTGGTGATGGCTCTCGAGGCGCTGCACGAGGAGGCAAAGCCTTTGGGACTTGCGGTCTCCTGGCTCAAGACAAAGGTCCAGGTGTTTGGAGACTTACTAGATGAAGCAGTACAGTCTGTTCATGCGTGTGGTGAGGACATTGAGATCTTGGAAAGTTTTACATACCTTGGTAGCGCAGTCCATAATGACGGCGGGTCACGTCAAGAAGCCTTACGGCGGATTGGCATAGCCCACGGTGTTATGGACTCGCTCAGCGGGAGTATTTGGCGTTGTCGGTACCTGTGCAGGAGGACAAAGATCCGGATCTTCAAATCGCTTGTGATCCCTGTCTTACTCTATGGTTGTGAGACATGGACACTAAATAGTGACTTGAAGAGACGAATCAATGCCTTTGGTAATAAGGTAATAAGTGTCTTCGCAGAATCATGGGGTATCGCTGGGATGATTACGTGTCAAATCAGCGATTGCACCGTGAGACTGAATCGAGGCCTATTACCTGCATAGTCCGTCAGCGCCAACTTCGGCTATATGGGCATGTGGCACGCTACCCTGAAACCGATCCTTCCCATCGGGTTGTATCTGTAAGAGACAATCCGGCGTGGAGGAGGCCAAGGGGGCGCCCACAAGGCTCGTGGCTGGGGCAAGTTGATGTTTCTTGTCGAGAGCTGCTTGGTATGGGAAAGGAGCCTGCATGGGAACTCGCGCGTGGTGACCCCCGGGAGTGGCGTCGTAGGGTGGGCGAGGCGACGCGCCCCCCGGCGTATGCCCCCAATGATTGATTGATTGATTGTACAGGCCTCCAAACTTATGTAAAGAAGATTCAGCTCCTATATGGCAAGAAATAACAAGGCTTGCAGATATAATCGATTATGCGTGGTAGGACATTTTAATCTTAGGAATATAGACTGGGATTTAATTATAGGAGACAATGACGCAGAGGAATTGTTAAATATAGTTCAGGATAACTTTCTAAGGCAAGCAATCAAATAGCCTACTAGAGGAGATAATATTCTAGATGTATTACTGACAAACAGGGAAGATTTAGTTACAGAGGTGGAGGTTGGAGGTACGTTAGGGAACAGCGATCATTATAAAATCAGGTTTTACTTAAAATGGGAAGCAGGAAATAGAAATGTTAATAAGCAAAGTGTACCTGACTTCAGAAAGGCCAATTATACAGGATTAAGAAGACACCTGGTGGGGATTAACTTGGGGTGTAGGATAGAGGGAAAGGAGTTGTCGGAGGTCAGTATGGAGACAAGTGTTAGTGAAGTCGGGGCGGATGAGGATTATACATTATTTGTAAGGAATTTAATTGCAGGTCAAAAAAAGAATATTCCTTATAGGGCGATAAGATCAAGGAAGAACGATCCGAAATGGATGAACACGAATTCAAAACACAACATTGATGTAAAAAGAATTATGTACTTATGGCTCAAGGCTGGACAGGTGAGCAAAACACAGTATATTGTGATGGCGAGGACAATGAAGAGATTAACAAGAGTAGTTAAGAGCAATGATGAGATTAAGATCGCTGGACAGGCACAGAACGACCCTAAGGTATTTTTTCAGGTTTATAAAACAAAGACTAAGGAATTAGTGGGGCCATTAAAAAATGAGCAGGGAAAGATTGTAAGCACGGCAGAGGACATGTGTAAAATTTTAAATGATTATTTCTGAAGTGTTTACGAGCGAGCGCGATGCGCTCGCGAGTCCTCACTGGATACGGGATTTTTCTCACATAAGCGGCCGACCCGACCCGACCGACCAACCGACCGTCACGCTTTTCAGGAGCTTATATCTTTGGAATCCCGCTTCCGATTGACAAGCGGTCTTCGCCATCTGATAGCCCCATTCAATCCCTATTTGTGCTTAACATGTTTTGTCTCACGTGAGGGGTCAGCATGGCGCGTGGCGCGTGCCGCGTGCCGCGTGAGGGGTGTCAGACAACGTTATCTTGCTATAGCTGAGAAATGGCTGTACTGACTAAGTTGAAATTTGGTGTGTGGTTTGAGACCACACACCTAGCAATGTCACACAGGTCAAACTCCGGGTGACGCCGCACGTGCGCACGTGCGGCGGGTTTCTACGGGCTCGCTCGTCCTTCGCCGATTAAGGCGTCTTTCTGGTTTTACTCAGGAGGATAACAGACGCTACCTGATAGTGAACAGATGTTTAAAGGAAGCGATGATGATAAACTCAAAGATATTGTG
>JACEEZ010007978.1:0-72500 GCA_016584305.1 Chionoecetes opilio | reverse complement strand
TGACAGCGAGCTTCGCTCGCTGTCGCTTACCATAAGACCCGTGGAACCAAGTTTCCGCCAAAAAGTGTATAACTACTCCTAATTATTGTCGGACTGAGCTGAAATTTGACATGCAAGTAGTGCTGTCAAAATCAATGGGGGTCGTCGGAAGAATTATTTTGCGTAAAACAAGCCCTTAATGAGTAATTAGCGTAAACTACTCCTAATTATTGTCGGATTGAGCTGACATTCGACATGCAAGTAGTGCTGTCAAAGTCAATGGGGGTCTGTAAAACAAACATTTTGCATAGAACAAGCCCTTAATGAGTAATTCACGTAACGAGTTAATTGGCTGGAACGTGGCTCGCTGTCACGTTCCAGCCGCAAGAACTGAGCCAAAAGCAAAGGGGCCAGAGGCTGGACGTCTATACTTTATATACTTATCTATATCTATATATATATATATATATATAATATATATATATATATATATATATATATATATATATATATATATATATATATATATAATATATATATATATATAATTATATATATATATATATATATATATATATATATATTATGTATATGAACTCCGTGTTATAGGCACTTCTGTGGAACAATGTGTGCTGCAGCACCGAGTGGATAACCATGGGAGCCAAGCAGACCACAATAAAGGCCTCTGGCCATCCATCACGAGCGACCTCAGCGACGGTGCCACTCGGTCCTATCGAGGCTGTGGTCACACCGTCTAGCTACCAGTCCTCATGTCTCGTTTAAGAACAAGCTGTTATCCATGGTGATACTATGAACCATCAATAATCACTTTGACATACAGCTCGCAGTCTGCTTCAAGGGTTAATAAGTTATTAGTTTTGTTTAATTTTCAAGAAGGATCTATTTTGCCTTGTGTGACGTAACGCTGGACCACTATATATCAAGTATAGACGTCCAGCCTCTGGCCCCTTTGCTTTTGGCTCAGTTCTTGCGGCTGGAACGTGACAGCGAGCCACGTTCCAGCCAATTAACTCATTACATGAATTACTCATTAAGGGCTTGTTCTATGCAAAAAGTTTGTTATACAGACCCCCATTGATTTTGACAGCACTACTTGGATGTTGAATGTCAGCTCAATCCGACAATAATTAGGAGTAGTTTACGCTAATTACTCATTAAGAGCTTGTTTTACGCAAAAAAATTCTTCCGACGACCCCCATTGATTTTGACAGCACTACTTGCATGTCAAATTTCAGTTCAATCCGACAATATTTAGGAGTAGTTATACACTTTTTGGCGGAAACTTGGTTCCACGGGTCTTATGGTAAGCGACGCTCGCTGTCAATCATTCTTAATTAACAAACATTTTGGATGAATAGATTGGGTATTGACAACTGATCCTAAAGGCGATTGGTTCTTATTTAACCTGTAGTACCTGGTCGTGAATTTAATTTATAAGTCATTTCACAAAACACCGATAGCATGCAGGTATACAATGCATAATTATAATGCAGGCAGCTTTTTAAATTGTGTAGCATCCCAATGGCAGATTTGGCTACAAAAGAAATATTGAGTATGCAAATTGAATTACTCAACATCCTGATGACTGATGCACGCAAGGAGTACGAGAAACGGAATGATAAGTACGCATTATGATGGTATGAATATAATCGGTTTCCATTTTTCAGCACAAAATACACAATCTTCAAACTGGACAAGCGCATCCAAGGGACACTCCAGGCTACCATGTGTGGAGAGGGTGGTAAACACAGATTATGAATTATTCTATCTTTCATGAGCATGAAAGTAATGATTCGCCTGTCAACGGTTTAGTCTCCCATCCCAGGACACGAGTGGTTCTGTTTTGATGTGCACTCCACTGCGCTACCCAGAACGGCCTTGCTCTAGCATTGTGACTTCTCCTCCACTCCCAAACGCGGCATCGGAACTATTATTACATCCCCTAATAATTATTATAGTCCACAATTTTGTTTGAATGTGTACTGATAATTTTCGCTGTAGCTGCATTTGCTCACTTTAGTGATCTAGGTAATTAAATCAATGATATGATAATAAGTAGGTTAGGTTATTACCTAATTACAATGTATTGAAATAAGTCTAGGAACATCTATGACTTAAAGTTCACCATCAAAAGAATAAAATATTTCGCGGTTATTTTTCTTTATTTTTTATCTCATAAGATATCTAATGTAACTGGTCCTGTAAACTAACTTCCTTCTTTAATTTTGTCAAAAATAATCACATAAAAACAGGAATACGTACCGAGTCGTAGAGAAATAAATCCCGAATCATGCGTCGATCGAAGCTTACACAAATCACACAAAACACTCGTAATAAATATCCTTAAGCCTAAATTCGAAAAACTAAAACTATTAAAGTTCGGTCGTGCTCATGGCAGAAAACTTGGCTCGAAACTGCGAGGCTGGGAGGGTGGCGCCGCTCGAGTTAATGCTCGGCGGGGCGTGGCTACGGTGATGCCATGTAGTGCTTTCTTCCTTTATCGCGTGGCCATGGCCACATATCACAGCTCATGAATAGTATCAATAAAAAGTTAAACTATCTACATTCTACGAACAAACCAGTGACCACTCCATCACTAATGACTTTCAGGCTGTGCTTACATGTGGGTTCTAGCTCATACGTTCATGATCACAGCCAGTAGAGAACTGCAGGTTTTGCATAAAATAGGTAACGCCTCGTAATAAGTAGCGCTTTACCTCACACACCCGCCGTTCCTTACTTTTTACCACAAAATACTCCTTTATAAGTGATTAACCAGGACGTGTGTGGTACTGTGGTTGCTGGAGGTACTGCAGGAGACAGGAGAGAAGAGAGGAAGGCATTGGAGGTACCGGAGAGAAGGGAATTAAGAAAGCACTATAGTGTAGTGATTACATAGTTAGTAAGAGCAAGGCATTGATCGAGTGATCTAGCTCTGTACACGTAATATGTCTATGTTAAGTGTGCTTATATGTATGACAAGGCAGGTGAAGGGATTATTTTCTTAAAAACTTCCATCTCTGTCTCTCGATTCGTCTTTTTCTTCTTGTGACCTTTGACGCTTAATTAGTATCGCTTCATAGGTCCTCTTCAAACTTCGTCTCCTTCGTTAACAGGTTTGTCAACTCTTCCCTTGTCTATTTCACCTGGGATACTAAAACATTTTCATTAGTTTTGGTATGTGTGAGCAGTGGCGTACCGAGGGGGGGGGGGGGGGGCCATGCGGCCATGGCCCCCCCTTTGGCAAAGAATAAATTATAATAAATTATATATTTATTATATATATATATATATACATATATATATATATATACATATATATATATATACATATATATATATATACATATATATATACATATATATATATATACATATATATATATACATATATATATATATATTATATATACATATATATATATATATACATTTATATATATATATATATATATATATATATATATATATATATATATTATATACATATATATATATATATATATATATATATATATTGGCCCCCCCCTTTTCAATTTTCTGGGTACGCCACTGTGTGTGAGTGATTGAGTATGTGTCAGCTGATGGCTGTGTGACAATGTACGGCAATCTCTTCTCTCCTGTCTCCTCCAGTACAGTACCTCCAGCAACCACAGTACCCACACATCCTGGGTAATCACTTATAAAGAAGTATTTTGTGGTAAATAAGTAAGGAACGGCGGGGTGTGAGGTAAGGCGCTTCTTATTTCGAGGCGTTACCTATTTTTTGCGACACCGGACATACAAACTTACGAAACATAAGCGTAGGGCTAAGGAGGGTGGCGGGGGCGGGGTGACCAGCAATGCATAAAAATATGCCCCCCTCCCCCAGGGGCGCCGAGAGAATTGAAATGTGCCGGGGCAGGACTAGTTTGGGGCCCCCATTCCTGCAGTAGGTAAAGGTTGAGGTGGGAGCCATGCGTATAGGTGACCAGAGTTCCATAGAGTTCCATAGTGCGTCGTCTGCTACGTCAGGAGTGTTTTGAGAGCTCGGGGAATTTGCAGATTTTGATTGCGGATTATTTAAAAACGGCTGACTGGATGCAAAAAGTGACAACATATTGTTGATATATTCGATAATGGCTATATTTTGACTGCATTAAATCAGGAATAATGAAATGGTCTGAACGATTATTGTAAACTTTCTCTCACCCTTCATGCCTTCCCTCACACCTGATATACCCTCCCTCACACCCTTCATACCTTCCCTCACACCTCTTAAACTTAACCTTTCATCCTTCATTCCTTCACCCCTGTCATAATTTTGGCAAATATTACATTTAACACAACATATAGATTCAACATATTATAATCCTGCGAAATCAATAGTAAAAGTAAAATCATAATACAATACATCAAGATTACATACAGAATACATATACGGCACATTCATTTGACAAACATTGGCGCTTTCCTTGCTTTCCTCTTGGCAAAATTATGAAGCACAACATCAAAATCAAGAGATCATGTAAGTTGAGACTCAATACTGAGTCTAGCCAAGTCCACAAGTCGTGATTGGGTCATTGTTGCTCGTAGATATTTTTTTTATCAGCTTGAGTTTTCTGAATGAGCGCTCTGCAGAGGCGACAGTGGCAGGGATTGTTAGCAGAATGCGCAGCTGACATACATTTGAGAAGAGCCCTTCTAGTCTGCACTCTGTCAAGCAATTCAAAAGCTGCAATAGGCTTAGTTGTCCAGTGGTAGAATGCCGTATTTTCTGAGAAGCTTGCAATGTCTCCCTAAAATCGTTTCTTTCCATTTTTCACTAGTTCATATCATCTAGTATCAGAATCCACTGGGTGTAGACTTCACACCGGCTTGCCTTTTTCAAAATCCAAGATGGCGCCCAAATTGCTGTCACAATGCTAGAAATGCTGTAACTTATGAACGAACTGGCATAGGAAGGTGATCTCGGTGTCTACACCTAGGTTCTCGGGGGCAAGGAATCTGTTAATGAGGTTTTCATCTTAATTGGTGGTGATAGGGTGAGTGACAGAGTTTTAACGTCGCGTCAGCACTTTATTAGACTATATTGCGACCATAATCGTATAACTGTTATAAGTTATAATCGTATAAGTTTATTCACGGCTTCAAGGTTTGGTTGACTTCCAAGCTGGTTCACAGTGACGTGTATCTGGTATTTGACAGGTACCTGGAATACTCAACCAAGAGTGGCACGCGAGCAGCGCGAGACAACACATCTTTAAGGGTCCATAAGCTCAACCTGAATTCACCACTTCCAGCCCGTGATTCAGTCCTCAAATGTACACAAAACAAAGTGCAGTTGAACCATCTGTTATGTGAACAAATCCTGAACGACGAGGATTTCCTCAGTAATGCCACACATGATCATCACCTTGTAGTGTCTGGAGACGATGACATTCCGACTGAAGTATTCAAAGGGCAAAAACAACCTCAACCGGAACTGGCTTCCAAGCACGAGGAAGCAGACATCCGCATGACACAGCTAGCAGGCCATTTTCATTGGTCATAATCCACATGCAAAAGTATCCGTTGTTGCTGATGACACCGATGTGTTTGCCTTACTTCTCTACCATTATGATAACCGAAACCTACAGTGTGCCATGATCATGGAATCTCCAATTTATGGACGAACCAGTGTTGACATCCCAGCAACAGCGAGGAAACATCCCAATATCAAATCACAGATTCTCGCACTGCATGCACTTAGTGGGTGCGACACCGTGGCAGCCACATATGGAATTGGAAAGGTCACTGCAATATCCATAGCACAGAAGAAATTGAAGCTTGATACTCTCTGTAAAGTTGATGTTGATATGAAACAGGTCGAGATGGAAGCGACTGCATTTATGGTAGCATGCTATGGAAGCAAGCTCAACTGCGATTCCATGACAGAGTGCCGCCAGCGCATGTGGGCCCTAAAAACTGGAAAAAGTACCAACTCTGCTCCTAAACTCTGCTCTCTCCCACCAACAACTGAAGCATTTGTTCAGAATGTACTGAGATGCCACTATCAGGTTGCACACTGGTATGCGGCCCTGCAATCGGAACCTCCTCCTCTCAACCCAGTCGAGTTTGAATGGGAGGCAGACCACGCGAACAAAGCTTTATCTCCTCGCACTGTACTTGGAGAAGCCCCATTAGCTCCTGAATCCGTCCTGAAGCTCAAACGATGTGGCTGCGCATCAGAGAGAGCCTGTAAAGGCAACAACTGTGGATGTACCGGGCGCCTTGTTGCATGCTCCATTTTCTGTGCCTGTGGGGCAAGATTGGAATGCAACAACCGATTTAACAGGAAGGTGTCTACTGATGGTGAAGATGAGAATGTGATCAGCGAGTCTGACGAGGACGACAACTAATTGCACCATGTTGTTAATTTGCCACATACTTTCAAGCAGAAGGCGTTTTCTTACCATGTTACATGATACTAAGTATGATGATTACATTATCATTTAATAGTCGTTCCTTAATTGAATACATTGTTACATACAATAACTTAATATGTTTCTCGAGTCAAACGATTGTAGTCATATCGGAACCAGTGATATTTCTATCATTTCTATTCAGTTTATGTATTTTTTATTTCATTTTATTCTAGTCAATTTGTTCTGGTCATGACTGTTCTGTTATTGACATTTAAATGTTGTTATAATTACATGCTTATTATTTACTAGTAACACACTAATTGCATATGGTTTGATGGAGTTACATAATGTGTTTTATTATTAAATAAACAGAATATTGTCATATCGGAACCAGCAATCTGCAATTCATTCTTGATATTGTCTTACACTATTGAAACTGGTCATTGTAATTGGGTTATTGACATTAGATGATATTGACAATGTAATGAGATTTTCATAATCGGTTCCATTTAATAAATATCATGTTCTACTGATATCTTAGTTTCAATTTTATCGGTTTTACCATACCATCTTGTCGAATACTTTTGATAACTGTATGTATGGGTTATTGGTGGCGCTGTTGGATTTTATGAGACAACAGCTCCACCAATTGAGATGAAATTACAGACATTAGGGGTGTTTGAAGATGTTTGTGGCTGAATGCACCTAAAAGCTCCCCTGGGATCATTTGAGAAGAGTAGCGGGTTACCGCGGTCCCGGGTTTCTGTCTGCCCCATATTCATAGTAAAATTACAAACAATTGACAGTCGCAATATAGTCTAATAAAGTGCTGACGCGACGTTTAACTCCTTATCACTCATTCACTCCTGTTATGGTGTCTTATACATAAGTGTCATGTTATTTATAATATAAATAACGAAAAGCTAGCCCCATATTCATAGTAAAATTGCAAACAATTGACAGTCGCAATATAGTCTAATAAAGTGCTGACGCGACGTTAAAACTCCATATCACTCACCCTATCACTACCAATTAAGATGAAAACCTCATTAACAGATTCCTTGCCCCCGAGAACCTAGGTGTAGACACCGAGATCACCTTCCTATGCCAGTTCGTTCATAAGTTACAGCATTTCTAGCATTGTGACAGCAATTTGGGCGCCATCTTGGATTTTGAAAAAGGCAAGCCGGTGTGAAGTCTACACCCAGTGGATTCTGATACTAGATGATATGAACTAGTGAAAAATGCATAGAAATTACTTTAGGGAAACATTGCAAGGTTTCTGGTATAACCACTGGACTATAGTTGGTTCTGCCCAAAATTTGAGCGATGAACTGTTTGTAGGTGCCTCATTTCCACCACGATATCATGACTGATATCGGCAGGATACTTATCTGCCGGTGATTTTGATTTAATTGAGCTCCTTTGCTATATTGCTAGGTACTTCCAGAGGAAACTGAAGTTTTCAAAAATATTCTTTGCAGCTTTGAATGTAACAGTCAGTCAGCCAATTAATTATTCAATAATATATATATATATATATAACGCAGACTTTCTGAAAAATTCTTCTTCAGGTGACTCATCTGCTTCATTTTGTTCTGATAAATCTGAACTGCTGTGCCATCATTATCATCATGAAATCTTCGTTTGCGTTTACGTTCTAGCTGCTTAGCTGCTTTACCACGAACACGATACAGTTTCACCTTGATGTCCAGGTTTGAAGCAGCTATAGTCTATTTTATTTATTATGGTCAAAATGCACTAAGGAAGCCACGCCCAGCCCCTACCTTCCCCCCTTTCTACGGGGCAGCTGATTGGTGTATTCCTTGTATCATCACTACCAATCACATATCTTCACTACTTAACAGCGCGTGAACCACTGGACAGAGCAATCTTCATACATAGGGTGACAAAATCAAAAATCCAATTGTAGTGAACATTGCTCTGTTCAGTTTTTTTAGTTGTTTTAGTTTATTATTATTGCACTTCCATTGTAGGAAGGCACGGGCTTTCTAAGGGCCCGTCAGTGTTAAGCAGCTAGATGTCACAGTAGTTAGCGGGGTGGAGGGTATGAGGCGACGACTTCAGCAAGGACATTTAGGGGGACAGCACCCAGGACTGAGGCTGCCGTTTCGACTTCCCTTGGGTAAGTTGTGTGACGGTAGAGGCGCAGCTGGGCGGTGGAAGGGCAGAGCAGGACATAGTGTAGTAGTTGTGATTCCTCCTGTTCAGTGGTCACGCCGCTGTTAAGTAGTCAAGATATTGTGATTAGTAGTGATGAGACGAGGAATGCACCAATCAGCAGCCCTGTAGAATAGAGGGGGAGGCAGGGGGCGTGGCTTCCATAGTGCATTTTGACCATAATGAATAAAATAGACTATAGCTTTGCTTCATTCCACATAGCTTTCCAGTTATTTCGGAGATCTGTCAGTTCTACAAGCAAGCCCTCTATGTTTGATGGGTCCTATGGGCCCATCAAAGCCTCAATGGGCCCCCCCCAAAACCCCATGGGCCCCCCAAAACCCCATGGGCCCCCCCAGAACCCCATGGGCCCCGGGGCAAATGCCCCGGCAGACCCCCCCACTCGGTGGGCCTAGTCCGGGGCCCCCCCTCACTTTTTGTGATATTTGTTGTTTGCCGTACTTTATTTATATTCTCTTTGATTTTCTCTATCCACTTCAATTCTCCATTATTATACCACTTTCTCCCATTTCCTTCATTCATTCCATAGGAGCATGGGAACAGAGGGGGACCAGCAATGATGGATGGCCAACCCCACTTTTTCTGGCATTTGTTATAATCACGTACTCGTATATTTACCTTTCCTTTGATCACTCTATCAACTTCACATCACCATAATTATTCTACTCGCTCCCTGTTACGTGGCTATATCAGGTTCTCTCCGAGGGCCAAAGAAACTGTGATCTCCGGCTTGTGTTTATTTCCTCTTTGGTTTTACAAGTTCCTTTGGTACATACAGAATATATATTTCACTGCCCCTTGGCGGCGGCTAGGCACCAGACTCCCAAGTCCTCCTCGGGTACCAACTGGACAGGGAGCGAGCGTCCCGGTGTGGGTGGCTTGGTGCACGTTGGTGTCCCCTGGGGACTGGGTGCCCAACAGGAGAGGCGGCCAGGAGTCCCACCGCGGTTGGCCTCAGTCACCAACAGGACAGGGATTGAGCGTCCCGGTGTAGGTGGATTGAGGTTGGGCGGTGTCTTCAATGGGCTGGACGTCCAACGGGAGAGGCGACCAGGAGTCTCACCGCGATTGGCCTTACCACCGAGGCCTCTGCGGCTCGGTGATGGCGTGATGGGGGAGGTAGGGAAGGGCACCGCCAGGAGCGCCTGTAACTGACGGCGTGCATGGGTCAGTCGGGGTGTGTAAGGCGGGGAACACCCGCCTTTTCCAGCTGCACGAGGATCCGCCACAGCCTCCTGTAGATAGTGGAAGAGAGGAACGGGACGGGGAGGACAGGTAGGGAATGACGGAGTGGGAGTAGGAGTTGAGGTGCTCTCACGGTGACGAGCTGGCGTCAACACCGGAGTAGGGATGGGAGTTGGGTGGCTCTCACGGTGACTGATGGTTGTCTGAACCGGAGTAAGGGAGGTGAGGTGAGGAGAGGATGCCTGGGGACTTTGCGTCGCGGCCAGGGAGGAGGAGAGGAAGCCTGGGGGACTTTGCGTCGCGGCCAGGGAGGAGGAGAGGAAGCCTGGGGGACTTTGCGTCGCGGCCAGGGAGGAGGAGAGGAAGCCTGGGGGACTTTGCGTCGCGGCCAGGGAGGAGGAGAGGAAGTCTTGGGGGCATGGCGCTCCAACCAGGACTGACTGCCTGTGGCTGTGCGCGCGTTATATACCCCTCGCTCTCCTTGAGCTTGAACTTGAGTGCGGCCACCATGCTGATCATTCCCGTGTCTTGATTGTGGCTGTGTCTTCGTCACACTGCCCCTCTCTGCGTGTAGCGGGCGTCCACGGCCGCATTGAGTTGTCCACCGGCCTTCGGACGAAACGAAGACCCAGTCACAGCCAGCGGTGAGGGAGCCAAGATGATAACTCAGCAGTCGGTTTGGATGATGTGTAGCAGTTTTAACCGAGATCTGGACCTGCTCGCCAAATCTATAGCTTCTGTGACGCGGGAAAGGAAGTTTCGTTGCCGACGAGCTGAGATGGTGGTTGATTTCCATGAAGCCCACGCGTATTTAGTGTTGGTCCCGTTTGGAGATTCCATTGCGTCAGGCTGCGCATGTACCCCTTGGCTTGCTGTCGCAAGGGCAACTGAGGGTGGGCTGGGTGGCGCTTTGTCCCCTCCTGCGCCGGGTTGCCGATGATCGCCAGTATACTCTTCTTCCCCCGCCCCGGGTTGCCGATGATCGCCAGGTAACTCGTCTATATTGCTCATATCTGCTTCCGAGAGCCACTCACCCCACCTCTGTGGCGCCTTGTACGTCTGGCAGTACGTCGTGGTCTTGAAGCCTCCTGTGCATTCCGTTGAGGTCTCGGGGCAGATCTTCAGTGTTATCACCCCCTTTTTGGTGCGTTAGTGGCGGCGTGACGTAAAGCGACCCGCTATTTTGATTTTGTTGTTTAGGTGATTCACGATACGGTTTTGCGTGGGTGATGTGACTGTGCGTGGCCCTACTCCTGTATCGTAAGTTATCTGGAACGGGAGGGGAGAGCAGTGATGACGAAGGGCCCATGCCAATTTGGTGCGAGCTTGTGATGCCGGTTGGGGGAGGAACCTTCACTAGTACCGAGTCTCCCACGGTGAATGGGTGAGCCACCTCTGGCGTGACGTAGGGCAGGCATTTCGCACTACATCATGTGCGGCGCGTAGGGTACGTTGTAGTTCCCGTAGGTATTGAGTGGTAGTAGGTGCGGTGCTGGGTGATGGGATTGCAAGGTGAGGCCATCTGCCGGCAGCCGGGGGTTGCGTCCAAAGAGTAGCCAGTGTGGTGAATAACTCGTAGCGTCGCTGGGGGCAGCGTTCAACGTGAGCTGTATTGCGGGCAGGGCACTGGGCCAATCACCTGAAGAGTTGTCGGCGAGGCTGGCCCTAATGGCGTTGTTGATCGTGCGATGAACACGTTCACATATTCCGTTGCCCTGAGCATAGTACGGGCTAGTGTGGATTAGTTTTGTACCCAAACACTTCTCCCAAGTGTTCCCACAGGCGGCTGGTGAACTCTGGGCCGCGGTCGGAGAGGATGGCCCCGGGATGCCAAATACGGAAATGACATTCTGCAGCAAGAGTTGGGTACTGTAGACACCTTGTGGTTGCTCGTAGGGACAGCAATAACGTACCGTGAGAAGCAATCAATAAAGGTCACTATATACTGCTTCTTGTCGTACATAGGTAGAGGTTCCATCACATCTACGGCTAGAAGCTCCCACGGTTGAGATGCAGTTATGTGGCCTTTTACTTTCACCTTTGGCCGGTAGTCAGTTCCTACTTGGCAACCGCGGCACTGGGACGCGACTGCTTGGGCGAGGGTAGACGCGTTGTCAGTATAGTACCGGGTCCTGAATAACGCCAAACGTTTTCTTGAATCCTGGGTGTCCTCCTTGGGACGAATGGAGGGACGAGAGAAAACGGTGCGCCGCCTTAGGTCCAGCATCACCTGCCCTTCATGGTTCATCACACGGCCGTCGCATACACGCAGTCTTCCACGCCACTTCTTGGCCAGCCAGGAGGGCCATGTCCTGTCTGCCGCGGCTTCCTGGAGTTGATGGTGTTCTTCTGCGACGTCGTCAGTCACGGCTGCCATGTGGAGTAACTGATCGATCTGAGGCTGGTCCATAGGCAACCTAGAGAGGCCGTCTGCGTGTCCCTGCAATTTTCCTGGCCGGTGTTTTGATGGTGAAGTCGTATTCTTCTAACTCGCTAGACATCGGTGAAGAAGAGCGCTTTCCGGTGGACATGGTTTTCAACCATGTAAGGCTGTAATGGTCGGTGAACACCTCGAAATGATTGCTGAGTAGATAAGGACGGAAATGCCGAATACCCCAGACCACCCTAAACATTCTTTCTTCGTTGTGCTGTAGTTCTTTTCAGAGGTGCTGAGGGTGCGGCTGGCACAGGCAATTATCCTTTCCTTTCCGTCCTGCCTCTGCGAAAGGACAGCACCCAGTCCAAAGTTGGATGCATCTGTATAAAGGGTAAAGGGCTGGGAGAAGTCTGGGTAGGCGACGATAGGGGGCTGGGTGAGGTGTTCTTTGAGGCTCCGGAATGCTTGCTCACAGTCGGTTGACCAGCTCCAGGTGACCCCCTTATTCAGGAGGCGGTGGAGGGGTGCTGCTATATCAGCGAAGCCCTTGACAAATCTTCTGTAGTATGACGCCAAACCGAGGAAACTACGTAATTCACGAACGTTGGTAGGTGGTGGTATGTTGCCTATGGCCCTCAGCTTGTCAGGGTCTGGCTGGATGCCACGGCCACTCACCACATGGCCCAGAAATGGTACTTCCTCACGAGCTAGACAGCATTTGGATGGCTTGAGCTTGAGCCCAGCTTCTCGGATCCGCTCAAACACCTCCTGAAGTCGCTGCAGATGAATGGTCCAGGTTGGAGCATATACGATGATGTCGTCCAAGTAAGCGAGACACGTTCTCCACGTCAGGCCCGCCAAGACAGCGTCCATCAGGCGGGAGAAAGACGCTGGGCCGTTGCAGACTCCGAAGGGGAGGACCTCGAACTCCCATAGTTGGCCATTACCTGTGCTGAAGGCAGTCTTCGCCTTGTCCTTCCCACGAATAGGGATTTGCCAGTAGCCACTCTGTAGGTCTAGCGTAGAGAACCATCTGGAAACCGTGGAGGGCCTCCAACGTGTCGTCAATACGCGGGAGTGGTTGAGCATCCTTCACTGTGACAGCATTCAGGCGCCGATAATCCACACAAAACCTTAGTGACCCGTCCTTTTTTTTTCGCCAACACACAGGGACGACCAAGGACTTGTCGATGGTCTGATAATCCCGTGCCGAGCCATGGAATCGACTTGAGAACGTTCCTCTTCTCGGCGTGCTGGTGGTTGTCGTCGGAATGGTTGCTTGATTGGAGGTCCTTTTGTGTAGATGCGATGCTCCGCAAAGACTAGTTAACCCGTTGTCGTCCTCTCCCTGCGCGAATATATCCCCATAGTCCATTAGGAGGTTCCTCAGGTCACAGGTTTGAGATGGCGTCAGACCGGTAGGAATAACCGGAAAGATCGTTGTGCTGAGAAAGTTTGTTGGCGTGTCCGTAAGCTCCCCTGGATCTACTGAGCCAATCTCCCACCCTTTCTGCAATCGTACTGACTCCGCAGTGTGATTGGCAATGGCGAAGACTGATGAGCCTCCATCCGATACAGTGGGTGCTGCCCTTAGCCCGGGGGGAAGCTTCGTGGTAGGAGAGAAGACAGTGATGTTGCTTAGAACGTCGTGATGCAGGAGTATTTGCCGCCGGCTGTTGGGCGGAAGGTCAATGTTCTGAGGAAGATATAAGATCCTGGGAGCAGTATCACGATTTCCTCCAGGCTCTGCTGTACTTTCGTGAGCCAAAATTTTACTCTGAGTGGTTTAAGGACGTCCATCCCGAGTATTCCGTCCACTCCCGATAAGCCCTTCAGGACAATAAGTGGACCCTGTAATACGTTCTCGTCCCACTGCAGCTGAAGCCATCTAGTCTCTCCAGCTACAGCCAATGTCGTCCCGTCGGCTCCTTGAACAGGTGATGTACATTGGAGATTCCCCAAGTTATGCTTATGCTGGTTGTAGAAGGTGAAGGAAAGGCAGCTGCGGCTGGCTCCCGTGTCAACCAAGACTAACGCCTTATTTCCTTGCACGTGATGGGCACTGTGATGTTATTGGCATCAGGCCTTATGGGGTTCATCCAGTGCCCTACGGACGACCCCCGTTGGAGTTTAAAGGCCGGAATTTGTTGGTAGAGTTTCTGGCCTTGCGACACTCCCGTTGTAGGTGACCAATGTTGCCACAGTTCCAGCACCTGAGTTCGTCCTTGCTACGACGCTGTTCTGGTGTCCTGCGTCGCTCTCCTGTGTTGTCGTTCAACAGGTGGCGCTGCAGGGCGGCAATAGTGGATTCTAGCTGGTCAAGGCGAGAAGGTGCAGGTTGTTCTGTGGCTGCCACGATAACTGGTGTCGGTGGAAGGGTTTTCATCAGCTGGTGATGACGTTCAGCTTCTTCCAGGCCGTCTCCAGGGTTGTAGTTCTTGTTCTTAATACCTCTCGTTTTAGATTGAGGGGCAAGGCTTTCAAGAAGGCTTCCATAGCTTCCCGCTCGATGATGGGTTGCCCTGCTCCATTGAATGCACGGTTGGCCAGCTGTCGAGCCTGTCTTGCCAAAGCGCGCAGGCTCAGGTCCCCCTGTGTGAGAGTGGCGAGGTCCCTTCGGCTAGCATTTTCTTCATCTGGGTGGCCAAGTTCTTTTTTTAATGCTGTCTTCCATTCCTCCCACATAGCTGCTGTGATGGCTGTTGTTACATCATTGCCAACGTCGCCGATGGTAATCTTACACCATTTGGCGCGTCGCCCAGCTGGGATTTCTTGAAGTTCGCAGTGTAGCTCGAAACGGTTCAGCCAATTGTCAATGGTGTCGTTATCCGGGTTGAAGGGCGTTGTTTTCTCCATGGTGCTCCGTATGTGGCTGTCGGAGGACACCGCTGCCGCCAGTGTTACGTGGCTATATCAGGTTCTCTCCGCGGGCCAAAGAAACTGTGATCTCCGGCTTGTGTTTATTTCCTCTTTGGTTTTACAAGTTCCTTTGGTACATACAGAATATATATTTCACTGCCCCTTGGCGGCGGCTAGGCACCAGACTCCCAAGTCTCTCTCGGTACCAACTGGACAGGGAGCGAGCGTCCCGGTGTGGGTGGCTTGGTGCACGTTGGTGTCCCCTGGGACTGGGTGCCCAACAGGAGAGGCGGCCAGGAGTCCCACCGCGGTTGGCCTCAGTCACCAACAGGACAGGGATTGAGCGTCCCGGTGTAGGTGGATTGAGGTTGGGCGGTGTCTTCATGGGCTGGACGTCCAACGGGAGAGGCGACCAGGAGTCTCACCGCGATGGCCTTACCACCGAGGCCTCTGCGGCTCGGTGATGGCGTGATGGGGAGGTAGGGAAGGGCACCGCCAGGAGCGCCTGTAACTGACGGCGTGCATGGGTCAGTCGGGGTGTGTAAGGCGGGGAACACCCGCCTTTTCCAGCTGCACGAGGATCCGCCACAGCCTCCTGTAGATAGTGGAAGAGAGGAACGGGACGGGGAGGACAGGTAGGGAATGACGGAGTGGGAGTAGGAGTTGAGGTGCTCTCACGGTGACGAGCTGGCGTCAACACCGGAGTAGGGATGGGAGTTGGGTGGCTCTCACGGTGACTGATGGTTGTCTGAACCGGAGTAAGGGAGGTGAGGTGAGAAGAGGATGCCTGGGGGACTTTGCGTCGCGGCCAGGGAGGAGGAGAGGAAGCCTGGGGGACTTTGCGTCGCGGCCAGGGAGGAGGAGAGGAAGCCTGGGGACTTTGCGTCGCGGCCAGGGAGAGGAGAGGAAGCCAGGGGGACTTTTGCGTCGGCGGCCAGGGAGGAGGAGAGGAAGTCTTGGGGGCATGGCGCTCCAACCAGGACTGACTGCCTGTGGCTGTGCGCGCGTTATATACCCCTCGCTCTCCTTGAGCTTGAACTTGAGTGCGGCCACCATGCTGATCATTCCCGTGTCTTGATTGTGGCTGTGTCTTCGTCACACTCCCATTACCCTTATTCATTTTTACATCATTCCTTCTCTTATTCCCTTCTAACCGGGGAGGGAATAGTACTACGTAATCCAAATAAGCTGCTGTAGACTATATAGTCATGTAGTTGTATTGGATTGAACATAACATAGGCGTAATAACTGGAGAGGGTCGAGTGGGCCCCCTTATTTTTAAAAGTGGGTGGACTACCAATGGAGTGGGTCTATGGTGTGTAATAGGGGGTCTACCCCCTCCCCTCTTCCTACACACTTTTTATGGTATTCTACCAAATTTTCATAGATACAAGTACTATCATGGCATGATTCTTTTTTTATTTAGCATTGTCCTTTAAATAAATTTTCTACCAGTTTTAGTAGTTATTGTTTAGTAGCATTCGAGGTGCATATTCCGACGGATTGTGCCACTTTTCTCCAATTTTGTTCATTCCCATGATTGTAAGTATTGTTTTGGGATTAGCTTTGCGTACTAACTAGGCTATTTTGTTTCCAATGATATATATTATTTTTCCAGAGAGTTTGAACATTTTGCATTTTTGAGTCATGCCTAAGGGCTGCCGAGATATAGATGCATCTATCAAACCTCAACAACCTTGGTATCTGTTTCTGATATATTATGTTCGTTATGGTTTGAAGGCCACATTCAATTTGGACTTTTCATCAATTATATGTTTTCAGATTTTTTTCAAATAATTGCCAGTTCAAACTTAAAAATCAATTTAATTATTTAGAAATGGAATAGTCTAATTCCATTTTATATTCATTTTTCTCCTAAATACTTTGTGAAAAACTTTGGTTTATCAAAGCTGATACCATTTTTAATATTTTGTCTTTTGATATCAAGGGCGTGGAGTTACCCATATCTCAGTGGGTAATACTAATACCTACCTATCACCCATATATCTATGGCATAGATATATGGGTGACTCCATAGCTATGACCCCATTCATGACCGATAATGATCGCCGCCGACATTTTCTACCGTATGTGATTGCTTTCGCAATAAAATAATATGCCTATAAAAGAAATGGTGGTCTTGTTGGCCCGCGACCATTTTGTAGATGCCCTGCAGGACCATCAGCTGCAGATATACGACAAGACAATCAAGTGCATCATCAAGACCTGCAGATGGCGCTGAAAAGGGCTTTTGAGTTTAAGACACCCTGTGGTTGGAAACCTTCCTCCGTCCCACGGGCGAAGGAGTGACAGTAACGCCCCGTCGCGACTACAAGACTTGGACAACAAGGATGCATTAGAATGATTAGATGATTAGTTAGCGACGCCTCGTCGCTGTTTCAAGATCTGGAGGCGGAAGGCATGGATACAGCAGACAGCGGCGCCAAGGAGATCGTGGGACCCGGGAGGATTCAGAGGCGCCTGCTGGGAATGTGAGGAGGACCAAGTGCGCAGCCAACGTCTGACGTGAGAGCCAGGAGGGAACGCCAGGGGGAGCAGGAGAGGCCATAGTGTTGGTTGGCATTTTATCGCGACATACCAGAAGAAGAGGGAACTATAAGTGCCTTGCACGTGACGTCACAGCCCTCGTTGTGCAGGCGACAGACAGAAGTAATAGGTTTAACAAAAAAAATTAGGTTTCAAATTATAAACAAGCTGAAAATTGCAGGATATGTTCAGAAAATTGTCCTGATTAACATACTAAAAGTCCCCAGAAATCCTACTTGTGCTTCAGTGGAAATCAAAGATGGCGTCCAAAATGGCCGCCAGTCATTTAGTTTCCCATATCTCTGGTTTCAGACATGATAGAAATACAAAAAAGGTGTCAAAATATAGGTCTTGCGGCATGTGGATGTTGATTAAATCATTAAGTAGAAGCCAAGATGAGAATCTGAAACGATACCAAAGCTAAAACTAATATAAAGGTGTGGCGTAAATGCACTTTTCATCAGTTCGCATGCCAGATCATTTGTACATTTTAACTGTACCAACTGTTATTTCGCTTTTTTTTTTTTTTTGTATTTCATTGTGTGTATTTGGACGCAAGACAATTTGAGAAGAAATTATGTCTGCGTTGGAGACAAGGGACGGGGGACTCTGGTGACAGCAAGCCTGAAAAGACAAGATGGACTTCACCACCTGTTCCAGACGATGGATCTTCTGCAAGTGCACGCTGCTTGTCGCAAAGTCTACATCTGTGAAACCAGCATTAAGGCACAGAAGAGAAAGCTAAGTGAAGCACCAACTGAGGAAGATGCAGCACCACCCACACTGAGATCCAGAACCCCCGTCTTCGATATAGCTAATCACTGCTTGTTTTGTTCAGAGACGATAGAAACTGATGGCAAACTGGTTCTCAAACGAAGGAAAAGCTTCAGCAGTGCTGCAACTATTGAATTCAAGGACAGTGTGTTGAAACGCATAGGAGAAAGGTGTGATGAGTGGGGTAACACAGTGGCAAGAGAATAGACGCCGTCATAGATTTGGTAGCAGCTGAAGCAAAATACCATAGAGTGTGTGCTATGGAGTTCTTTACTACTACTGTAAAAACAAAACGTGTTGGCAAACCAGCTAATGCTGTAAAAGATTCTACTTTCAGTGCACTTTGCTCATTTCTAGCCGAGAATGATGAATGTCAGTATTCCATATCTGTGCTCATGGAACACATGGAAACCTTCCTACAGAGTGAAGAAAGATACTCCATCAAATATTTCAAACAAAAGCTGAAGGAACGTTATGGTGATGACATCATTATCACAAGCATCCCTGGAAAGACAAGCATTGTCAGTTTTCATGACACTGCACACCGGGTCCTTCGTGAAAAATGGGTCACGGACAGAACAACTGGGAAAAACTGGGAAAATTATCAAATAATTCATATGGCCGCATCGATTATTCGTAACGATATTCGCCTGTCAGTGTATGATCTCAGTGAATATCCCACAATGGAAGACACCGAGATTGGTGACACCCTGATTCCTGAGTCACTTAAGCGTTTCTTGCACAAACTGCTGGATCCGAAGGACAAACATCTTCTGTTGTATACAGACGGTGTACAGCCATAGCCCAAACTATCATTTCAACCTGCATACCAAAATCTTTCATCTCTCACCAGTACTACTTGCCATAGCGTTGTACATACATCGCAACTTCGCAAGTATGCCTCACGTGAGCTGATAGACATCCTGAACAGTATTGACTTTGCTGAGAGGTACAAGTACAGGTACAATGAGGTACAGGTACAAGGAGGTACAACGCTTTGGGAATAGTCTCATATCCTCTTCTGAACCTTCCTATGGCTTAAATTCTTTTACTCAGTTTGTGTTTGATAATGCTGACTTCAACGTAGCTACACTGACTGGTCACAACACGTTTCATGCTATGGGTGGAATAGCTTGTGTGACTCCTCCAGGAACAGTGGATAAGTCGCCCATCAAGCGCACAGTGAAAGCACCATCAGCTGAGCTACTTGGTACCTTTAGGGAAATCACCATCAAGACATACAGCAAGCCAGCAGTTCCTGGTCTCCATTCCGTCACAGTAGAGCCTTTGAAGATTAATGACAGTCAAAGACTTCAAACAACAGCTTTTGATTGCGTTTGGATGCTTGGATATGTATTGAACTTAACACCCTGTCTTCCTTGGAGTGGGTTCATGAAAACGGTTGTGAGAAATGATGAGTTTCACACCTCCAGAATTGAAACCCTCCCATTCATCAATCTTGATCCGAGCAACCCAAGCACCATCTACACTGCACTGTGTTTTGCTCAAGAACTCTGTAAAAAGAATGATCTGAAAACCTGTCCTGTCACCTTTGATCAGCCTCTCCTCTATTCCTGAAGGCTTCAGAAATAGTTGCTTCTTCCAGTGACTTGGACAGAGTGATTGTGCGTCTTGGGGGGTTTCATCTTCTGATGTCATATCTTGGTAGTATAGGCCGAATCATGGCAGGGAGCGGGCTAGCAGAACTGTGGGAACAAGTGTATGCGAAAGGGTCAGTGGTACATATGTTGACTGGTCATGCCTTCTCTCGAGCAGTCCGTGCTCACATTCTCACCTTGCTAGCTCTCATATGTGTTTTGATGGAGAAGTCAGACTGGTTTACCAGATTGACAGAGAACACCTGACAAATGTGTATAAAGAAGCCACTATTGACCAAAATTAAGGTACTACAGATATACGGAAGGACGAAAATGTGAGGCAGTTCCATCAACTTGTTTCACAACACCTAGACAAAGCTGCTAGTCAGAGCAGAATTGGAAAGCTATAGGTGAAATATGTCCATCAGGTATCCTCATGCTGAACTTCTTCAGAGCTGAGAAGACAGGTGACTGGAAGCTCCACCTTCGCTGCGTGAGGGAAATTATTCCACATTTTCATGCAGCTGGACACCTTCCTTATGCCAAGTCTGCCAGAGTCTACCTCCAGCAGATGGAATTCATCAATGAAGTCATGCCACAACCGTGCTCGCGAACGGTGGTGTTAAGGGAGACGCCTACTTAACCCTCATATGAGGGTTTTGGGGAGCAGGAGAAGAATTTACGAAGGCCTGATCAAGAGATACGAGTTGACCGTGGCAGCTCCACGTGTTACCACTAACATCAAGTGTTACTCAACCGCCGCAGTGTTATTGCAACTTGACGGTCGCCCCGCCTTAGTCCTACCCTGTATTGAGAGCTAAGACAGTAACAATTTTTGTATATATATATATATATATATATATATATATATATATATATATATATATATATATATATATATATATATATATATATATATATATATATATATATAATATATATATTGATGGTGCCCAGTTGGCAAACATTATTTTTCTTATAATTCAGATAACCATATTATTCTAGGTAGTACTAGGTTGACTACCTATCTGAAGTACCTAAATAGTTATTTGTGTTCAGCCCAGTTGGCATTCAAGATTGTTATGTTTGTGTTTGAGCCGAGGGAGGAGAGTTAGGAGATTGTATTGTAGTGACCCCAAGGTTGGGCGCCACGCAGCTGCCTAATTACCCCTAAAGGTCAAGCCACACCAGGTGCGGCTGCTGACCTGACTCTCTCGTGACCTACTTTCCCTGCTCCCTCTTGTCCTGAGAGCGGGAAGCCGGTAGTCACTAGATCGCCACGACAGAGCACACACACTTCGCTCTCCTCGTCTTCGTGGTTACCGCTGTAATTCTAGGACATCTTACCATTTTAATAAACTTGTGTGCGAACTTGATGTTTGGTGTAACCCGTGTCTAGCTATAGTGAATACTACAATTGGTGACCTCGAGTGTAGCTACAACACGATGGATAATAAAGGCGCTATTACACGGGCACTTTTCTGCTCAGTGAGCAGCTGCTCACTGAACAGATTTCACTGAGCTGCTCAACGAAACTATTACACGGTGATCTGTGTTTTGATGAGCAAAATGCATACAGACCTGAGTGCGGTAATGATACAAATGATCATAGCGCTTCCTAATAAGCGGTGCTTGTTGTAATGGAGATAGCTTTATTTTGCGCAAAAAAAAAAAAAAAAAAAAAAAAAAAAAAAAAAAAAAAAAAGTATACTTTGTGGTTAAAGTTAGGTTAGGTTTCATTACAACCTATAAGGTTAGGTTAGGTTTCATTAAAACCTTTAAGGTTAGGTTAGGTTTCATTAAAACCTTTAAGGTTAGGTTAAGTTTCATTAAAACCTATAAGGTTAGGTTAGGCTTCATTATTACATTTGGGGGGGGGGGGGGGGTTGCGCAAAATAAAACTCTCCATTAGAACAAGCACCTATTGTAGGCCAAGAAAAAATAGGGAAATACTTTGGAACTCATCCTTCCGGCTTTGACTGAAATGAACTACCGCACTGTATTGTATGCTTATTGTACTTCACATCTGTAAAGGTTCCAGCGTGCGCTCAGCCTTGGTTAACCCACACGGCCGCTATGAAATATGAGGTGCCTCAAAAAATTCTAAGTCCAGTTAGGTTAGGTTAGGTTAGGTTAGGTATACTTTGTGGTTAAGGTTAGGTTAGGTTAGGTTAGGTATACTTTGTGTTAAGGTTAGGTATACTTTGTGGTTAAGGTTAGGTTAGGTTAGGTATACTTTGTGGTTAAGGTTAGGTTAGGTTAGGTATACTTTGTGGTTAAGGTTAGGTTAGGTTAGGTATACTTTGTGGTTAAGGTTAGGTTAGGTTAGGTATACCTTGTGATTAAGGTTAGGTATACTTTGTGGTTAAGGTTAGGTTAGGTTAGGTTAGGTATACTTTGTGGTTAAGGTTAGGTTAGGTATAATTTGTGGTTAAGATTAGGTTAGGTTAGGTATACTTTGTGGTTAAGGTTAGGTTAGGTTAGGTATACTTTGTGGTTAAGGTTAGGTTAGGTTAGGTATACTTTGTGGTTAAGGTTAGGTTAGGTTAGGTATACTTTGTGGTTAAGGTTAGGTTAGGTTAAGTATACTTTGTGGTTAAGGTTAGGTTAGGTTAGGTTAGGTTAGGTATACTTTGTGGTTAAGGTTAGGTTAGATTAGATTTTTACTTATAGTGACTTTGATGATTTTTTGGGGAGCCATAAATCCCTTATATTTGCTTCCCTCACCCAAAAACCCCGTATTCCCGCCAGTTCTCCAGGCTTGTTGGATATAGGGGGAAGAAAAAAAAAGATAGGGGTGAAGGACTTCTCCCAAAGTTTTACCAAAAATAGTTGGTGTCTCTGAAAACGACCGCGAAACTCTCGTCCATTATTACCAAAAGTTGTTTCGTAGTCTATATGAAACCATAGTCGTTTCGTACACTCAGCGCAGAGTTGAACTTGACTACTAGAGTTACGAAATGACACCAGGTATGTGCGAAAATACTCAAAATCAGTGTACGAAACTAACTACTTTCAATTCAATATACCTAATTAAGAAAGTTTTTTTGATTAGGCCAAAGGCTTTTGATTCATTTAAACTTCCTGTAATCCCCGTGAGTAGCTTCTATGGACCACTGTGGCCCGCGCCGTACCCGTGGCCGTGGTGGTACGGGGCTGACGCCGTTATAGTGGACGAGAACTACGCGTTCGCTCTTTAGGTCAGACACACACACTCGGGTGCTAACACTGCACTCTTAGCCTCTCTCGCTTTACCATATACACCACACCTGTCACTACACACCTGTACGGCCTCGCAACACACCTGTCGCCTGTGTATCACCGTAAATAAATGACTTAGGTCTCACTTCTTAGGTATTGAGGGTATATGTTTTCTTTTTTAATGTTTTTTTAACAAATAAAGGGCTATATATGTTCCATATTGTAGGATGTGCCTGAACTAAGTCAATCAGTAAGCTTTCCATCTCGTCTGTCCAGTCAGCAGGCATGTTGATGTCTTTTTGAGAGTTTTAGAAGAAAATGATCTTGCAATAAATAATATAGTCATCCACTAATTTCGGTCCTTTATAACAGAAAACGTTTTTGCTCACTCAAATGACGAGCAAAAATAGCTTCGAAGTAGTTCTCTGTTTGCTCAACCAAACAGGCTTTCATCGAGCAAAATCCTCAAAACTGCTCAGTGAAATCTGCTCACTGAGCAGAATAGTGCCCGTGTAATAGCCGCTTAACGCTCCTCCACCTCCCGGCTTTCACCTGCGACATTGCCACTTGCTTTATACACCTTGAAGCTTTGTGAGCAGGCTCCCCGGAAATCACGGACCTCCACAAGTTTCAGGCGCTTGTCAGGGCGATACCGTCGGACGTCGCTGCCCGCATCTCCTCAGTGCTTACATCTCCCTCGGCTGACGGGAAATATGAGGCATTGAAAACTGCCCTCGTCCGCGCCCTTGGAAGGTCGTGCAAGGCTTACGTGGCTGAGCTCAACACGCTCCAATATGACGGACGTCGCCCTTCAGCATTCCTCTCCCGTATGCAGGACCTTAACAGGGCTGCGGTTTTCCCATTGTCCGAGGATATGCTTCGGTACCGCCACACCAGCCTCATGTCCCACCCAGTCCACGTGCAGCTAGCGGGCTTACGGGGCCCAGTTACCATCAATGAATACTCGTAGCTCGTTGACAAAATTCACGCGGCCTACACCTCGCTCCCCCCTCCTCTGCCCCCCCCCCCCCCCCAACACTCCCGTGTCTGCAGCGCTTCCGACGGGGTCCGGGCGCCCGCGGTGTTTACCCCCAAGTGACACCCTGCCGGCTCCACAAAATTCCTCAGTGCGCTGGAGAGACCCGGGGCGCGAGGGAGCCATGGCAATGCCCTGGCGCACAGCTCTTCCACAGACACCCGCCTCTCCGACATGGCTTCCGCCATTCAGCGATTAGAGGTCGTCTTCTGAACCCTCCACTCCCCTACTAGCCGCAAGTATTGTTATTACCATGGTCGCTTCGGTGCAGCAGCCAGGAATTGTCGACCTCCATGTTCGTGGGCGGGAAACTCACACTCCGTAGCTCACAGTGTGTGGAGGATGATGGGAAGGGCGTCCACCCAGCTTGTTGGGTGTGGCTGGGCCCGTATGGCTTCCTTTAGGCGTCTGTGGAAATGCTCCACCATGCCGTTGGCTTGAGGGTGATACGCTGTAGTACGCTGACGGCGGGTTCCCAGGAAAGCAAGCAGGTCAGCCCAAACATGGGACTCAAACTGCACGCCTTGATCCGTGATGAGAGTGACAGGCACGCCGTACAGTGCTACCCAACCCGACAGGAAATGAACAGCGGTACATTCCGCGGTACTATCAGGCATGGGAATAGCGGCGCCCCCACGGGTCACCCTGTCCACACACGTCAGCAGGTAATGGTGACCGCGGGAGGCCGGCACAGGACACACCAGGTCTACATGGACGGTGTGAAATCGCTGGGTAGGCGTGGGTAAGGTGTGGAGAGGGGCTCGTGTGTGTCGGTGAATCTCTGCCGTTTGACAGGCAAGACAGGCCCGTGTCCATTCTGTTGTATTCTTGCATGAAAGTAAAACTCCAAGTTGACGTGCAGGGATTTTATGTAGTGCAGTGAGACAGTACAGCAGAGTACACGCAGATAAAACAACATTGCGTAATATTAGTGAGGGAATCAACGTCTCACTAGAATATCCATGGCGAGTAAATCCAAGTAGGTACAGTAAGTGTATATCCCGAGTGCGACCAGTTAACTGACTCTGCTCGCCCTGTAACCCTATATTTATACATATAGAATGAACTACCCGAAGTCTCGAACGTAGCCCGGCTGGAACACTGAATGAAAGAAACTGATACCGAAACAAGTCCTAGTTAAATGTAACTACCTATCATAGTTAGTAATTAGAATACCATAACACCTCCCTGATCAGCCTGAGATCCATCGTCAAGGCGTCCCAGCTATAGGTCTAGTATCTGGCGGGGCTTCCGCGTCCGCTTTGATCGTCGTGGGTTGTCTGGCCCATACTCCTCCTCCGGGACTGCAATCCGCACTCTTTTCTTCAGCTCTTGAGATACTCCCAACTCTGCTCTTGCCTCCAGCGCAGCCTTCAACTCCATCGGGTGGTCAGTTATGATCGGAGACTCCTCATGCCATTCCCCAGGTTCAGAGTCCACCTCTGACGTATATCGTGGTCGTAGCTGCTCTAGATGACGTCTCCATACAGGCCCCTTCGGTAGAACCCTTACGTTGAAACTGCGGCTTCCAAACCGCTTCACGACGATAGCAGGCACCCAGCGCGGCTCTTTGTCTCGTCTTGGGCCGCAGTAGAGCGCGTAGCAAGGACCTCCTACTTCGTACAAACTGGCAACTCTGGCTACATGAGCAGCCCCATCACGTGAATGCCTGGCGGCCTCCTTAACTTGCTTTCCTTGAGCCACATGGGCTGGAGATGGTAGTAGACTGTCAATCCGCGTGCGCATCTGACGATTGTTCAGTAGTTCACTTGGTGAAAATCCACTTGAAGTTGGTGTGCGCCTGTACTGCATTAAGAACTCCTGTAAGGCAGCTTTTGACGGTAGCGAAGATTTTCTCAGCGCCTGCTTGAAGGTCTGAATCAGGCGTTCCGCAGAACCATTAGTTGCTGGATGATATGGTGCTCCCGTCAAGTGAGTGATGCTTCGTTCCTTGCACCAAGTCTGGAACTCTTCGCTGAGGAAACTCGAAGCATTGTCAGTTACCAGCGTGTGTGGATAACCGAAGTGGGCAAAGTCCTGCTCCAATAGATCAATTGTTGCCTTGGATGATATAGACTGCGTAGAATGAATGCAGGGATACTTAGAATAAGCATCCGTCACCACTAGCCAGTTGTATCCCATGAAACTGATGGCATGATCGAGGTGTAAACGACTCCATGGCTTTTCTGGCAGCATCCATGGGTGTATTGCTGGCTTCGCAGGTTTATTCTGGTGCTCGGCACATGATGAACAGTTGCGGGAAGTTTTCTCAATATCACGATCAATATTCGGCCAGTATACAGCTGTTCGAGCCAGCTGCTTCATTCGTTGCATCCCTAAGTGTCCGAGATGTAGGAGCTGGAGAACATGATCACAGAGGCTCGCGAGAATCACCACTCTGGAACCATACAGCAGGCATCCGTTGCTCGTTGACAGTGACTCCGCCAGACCTCTAAAATTCTCCACGTTGCTGTCCTTGTCTTCCTTCCTCTCTGGTGGCCAACCTTCTCGACAATGCCGCATGATCGTTGATACCACTTTGTCCTTGGCTGACTTCTTCTGCAGTGTCGTCGCGTTTGCTAGCTTGATCTGGGTGTTTATCATGTTGATGGCGCAAATCGTGTCCACATCATTGTCACTTTCCTCCCCGTCAAAACAGGAGTCAGTACCGGTAGGTAGGCGACTTAAAGCGTCCGCATTACCGTGGTGGGCAGTTTTCCTATATTCGATGGAATAGTCGTGCTGACTTAACTGTAATGCCCATCGAGCCATGTAACGCTTGTTTTGTGTGGTGAATCTCGGCGCTTGCCGCCAAGATGTAACCCTTGTATCACTGTAGCGTCACAACGTTTATGTATTATTTCAGTAGACGTAACCTTAGTTCAGGAACAGTTAAAGTTGTAATAAAGTCTTTCAGGTTATTATTTCTTATTCTTCTAATACACATATATATTCCGGCCTTTGTTATGGCTCGGATAGCGTAAGGCTTGCGACACAATGAACAAGACACACGAAACTTATACAGAGATTGTTAGTGGGAACGAAGGACCAGGCACGTCCGAGGCGTGCCGTAGCGGAGGTGATTCTGTTGTTCACGGCGAAAGGGATGGCCGTAGAGGAGATGACCGTTGACGATGATAGAGGTCAGAGTCGCTGGAGAACAGGTCAACAGAGGCCAAAGTCCTGTCAACGTGTATTCCCTGAGGTAGGTCCCTTAGGTAGGGTCGCCGACAAGACAGGACTTGTAGGAGCAGTCAAATCCCACAGGCAACTCCCTGAGCTCGTACAGGTCCCTGAGGTACGGTCCCTGAGGTAGATAGCTCGCTTGTCCGTCTGTTGCCTCCACTACTACCTCCAAAGGAATGTGTCCGACATCGCTTTAATATGGAATTATTAATATACATCTTAAGTATAAGTAATTGTTTGTTATCTACGACCCAAGCCAATAATGGTTACAGCCAGCCTGTTAGCAGCGAGGGCAGGAGTAGCTTTGGTTGGTCCAAACAACGCAAGTAGAGGTTTGTGATCAGTTACCAGCACGAAGTGTCGCCCGTAGAGATACTGGTGGAATTTTTTCAATGCGAAGACGATAGCTAAAGCCTCTTTCTGTATTTGGCTGTAATTGCGTTGACACTTTGAGAGTCTTAGACACGTTGGCAATCGGTCGCTCACTACCATCAGAATAGCGGTAGAACAGCACAGCCCCGATCCCGACGTTTGAAGCATCGCATGAAATTCCAATCGGGGTAGACTGATCAAAGTGGACCAACACAGTATCCGTAGACAGTAGTTCCTTCAGGCTCTGGAAGGAATCTTGCTCTTCTGCACCCCACTTCCATGTAGAATCTTTCCTGGTTAGGCGATGCAGGGGCTCTGTCACGGTAGCCAAATCCGGTAGAAACTTTCCGTAGAATTGTACAGATCCCAGGAAAGATCGAAGGCTCGTAGCATCTGTTGGCGCGGGCATCTTGATGACGTCGTCCACTTTGGTTCCCTTAGCAACTCCTCCTGTGGATAACACGTGTCCCAGATACTCGATCTGGGGCTCAGCAAAACTGCACTTCTCGCGTCGACAACGTAGTCCATTTGCATCCAGACGGTGAAGTAGACCACGGAGATTTCCCTTTAAATGCTCCGCTGCATTCGATCCGCCTTACCAGTATATCATCCAGATATACTGCAACTCCGGGAAGGTCACTTGTCAGCTGCTCCATTATTTCTTGAAAATATCCTGGTGCAGAAGTAATGCCAAACGGGAGACGCATCTGCAGTAGTACTCTTCGATGCGTACTTAGTGCGAGTTTTCGTTGACTGTCAGGACCCAACTTGATTTGGTTATATGCGTCGGCCAAATATATCTTGGTGAAGCCGTATCCACCTCCCAGCTTGCGCATCAAGTCCTCAGGGCGAAGCATCGGATGACGGTGAGGCTCCAGCTGCCGGTTGACAGTCACTGAGTAGTCGCCACACACTCGTATCCTGGGCTTCACCTGCCCCGGAAGCATAGCCTTTCGCACCGGTACCACTGGTGTTCCATAGGCGTTGAATTGTACAGGTTTCCAGACACTCGTGGATATACCTGCATCGTAGGTTCGAGCCAAGTCATCTTGAATAGCAAATGGTACAGACCTTGGCTTGCAGAAAATCGGCTGGGCATTTTGCTTAAACTGAACTTCCAGTTCGAAGTCTTTCAAGCATCCCAGTTCAGGCTTGAACAAGTCGGGGAAGACATCACACAACTCCTGACAAGCCTTCTGTAGTGATTTGTCTGGCTGGGTCGTGTTAACTGTGTAGACAGATGATTCTTCCTTCGCTGACTCCCGCAGGGAATTAACGACCTTGTCCAACGAGATTCGCATTTCAGCAATGGCGTCCTTCCCAGCAGGTTAAGATTAGGGACTGAAGACACTATGAAGGGTATGATGCACTCCTGGTTTGAATCGAGCGACTTTGCAGTAGTCATGAACTTACCCAAGACGGGCATTGTGTGTTTGCTCGCTGATTCATATCGCACAGTAACATCTTGTAACGCCGGTTTTCCAAGCTGTGTCCATATCTTCGTGGATAGGAAGTTTCCTCCGGTGCCTGTGTCCAGCTCCACCCGACACTGTAGTCCCTGTATGCTGATGGGAACTTCCAGCTTGGGGAGCTTGGCATTCTCCATGGAAACTTGCTGGATGAGATCACGCTTGGAGATATGCTTCACTTCACCAGTCTTTTCCTGCCGCTCTTTTTTCATGCACACAACTTGCAGATGCCCTTTGAACTTGCAGAAGCTGCAAATAGCATCCTTGAACCTGCATAGGTGAGCTTTGTGCCCCAGCTTTCCACACCGGTAACACTTAACCACCTCCTGACGACTGTCGGCTGACTTGGAGCGCTTGTTTAGTCGCGACTGGTACTTGACACGGGTACTCGCGTCAGGCTGGATCTTGTTCACATGCTTGGCAGAGTGACCATACACAGTTTCCTTCGCAACCTTGGCAGCATCCTCTACTTCGGTCGCGATCTGGATGGCTCGGGTGAAGTTCAGCTCATCATCCTTGATTTTAAAAAGGGCCTTTAAAACGGCTTCATTGTTAACAGAACAAATGAAGCGGGTGCGTAGCCCCTCGTCTTGTGGGTCCCGGATCGATGAGAAGTCACGCGTAGCAGCGTCTTGTCGAATACGTGCGGCCAATTCCTGAATAGTTTCACCTGGCTTCCGTTGCATGTCACTCCAGAACTTAAATCGCTCACGAATGATGAAACGTTTAGGGTCGAACTGGTCTTTCATGAAGGCGATAATCTCTTGCATAGTTAGCTCGTTGATATCCTTGGGGGTGTCTGTTGGGCAGACAGGTTAGCCAGCAACTTATACACAGTGGAGGACTGGTTGGTCAGGAAAACTTGTGCTTGCTTCTCTTCACACACTGAATTTGCACCCATAAAGGTACAAAATCTCGCCCAGTAGTCCATCCACAGCTCAGCAGTTGAGTCAAATGATGCGTAACTAGGCGTAGCCGATGTAGTGGACACAACTCCTTGTTTAGTGCTGCTGATGGCTTCAATCACGGCTTACATTTGCTGCTGTTATTGCTGTTGCTGCTCCATCATCTGTTGCATCTGCTGTTGTTGCTGTTGCAGCATAAGCTTCAAGAAGTCCCCCATCTCTGCCATACTGCTGGTTTGACTGTTTGGATACTGGAGTCGTAAAACTGTTACTCTTAACAGTATCCCATCCTCGTCGCCAGAAAATCCCTGTTGTATTCTTGCATGAAAGTAAAACTCCAAGTTGACGTGCAGGGATTTTATGTAGTGCAGTGAGACAGTACAGCAGAGTACACGCAGATAAAACAACACTGCGTAATATTAGTGAGGGAATCAACGTCTCACTAGAATATCCATGGCGAGTAAATCCAAGTATGTACAGTAAGTGTATATCCCGAGTGCGACCAGATAACTGACTCTGCTCGCCCTGTAACCCTATATTTATACATATAGAATGAACTACCCGAAGTCTCGAACGTAGCCCGGCTGGAACACTGAATGAAAGAAACTGATACCGAAACAAATCCTAGTTAAATGTAACTACCTATCATAGTTAGTAATTAGAATACCATAACACATTCCTTAATGTCACGTCTCATCCCAGGCCATACCGCTCGCCTGCTAATGACGCGATGGGTACCGAGGATACCGGGGTGGTTCAGGGAGCGGTAGTGATTGAACACTGACCTGCGGTGTTGACGGGTGATGAATGGGCGTGAATGGCCACAAGATACGTCACACCAGAGTTTGGCCGCGGATTCGGGGATGTCGTGCAGGACCAGGTGGAGCGCTGTTGGCCCCTCAATCAGGACTTGCAACTCAGGGTCTCCCTCGATCCTGTGTCGCCGCCAGGGCCACGTAATCTAGCCGCGCAGGCATCGTGGCCGCGGACATCATCCGGCGGGTTGTATCACAGCGGGAGAGAGCGTCGGCCACGGTATTGTCCTGCCCCGGGATATGGCGGATGTCTGTGGTAAACTCGGATATATAAGCCAGCTGTCTGGAGACCCGGGGGGTGAAACTTTCGCCAGATTGCACCATAGCGTGTGTTAATGGCTTGTGATCTGTCAATACTTGAAACTCCCTGCCCTCCAGAAAGTGGCGGAAGTGTCTCACGGCCTCATACACCGCCAACAGCTCCCTATCGAAGGCGCTGTCGAGGCGTTGAGAAGGCTCCAAAAGCTTGCTGAAGAAAGCGATAGGGCGAAACTTGTCCTCCACCTTCTGCTGGAGGACAGCGCCCACCGCTTCTGCTGAGGCGTCAGTAGTGAGGACGGTGGGGACATTGGGGACTGGGTAGGCGAGGAGCGTCGTGGAAGCGAGTTGTTGCTTGATGCTGTTGAACGCTCCCTCGGCTTCATTAGTCAACTGCAGGGGCTTCGGTGAGTTTTTCTTTACCCCCTTCAGGAGGTCATGTAAGGGGCCGAGCCGAGCGGCAGCTTGGGGATGAAGCGATGGTAATAATTAATCACCCCCAGAAATTCCCTGAGCTTCCTGACCGTACGAGGCCGTGGAAAGTCCGCGATCGCTGACACCTTCTGCAGGAGGGGGGATAAGCCCGCTGACGTGGCTCTGTGGCCCAAGAAGTCCAACGCCGGAGCACCCAACACACACTTCGCTGGGTGGATCCTTAAACCAAACTCCTGAAGGCAAGTGAGCAACTGGCGCAGGTGGAGCTCGTGTTGTTGATGCTACGATGAGGCGACAAGGATGTCGTCGATGTACACCACGACGAAGTTGAGTCCCCTAACTACTTTATCCATAAAGCGCTGGAAGGCCTGAGCCGCATTGCGTAGTCCTAAATTCATGTAGGGGTACTCAAACAGACCGAAAGGCGTCTTCACTGCAGTCTTTGGCACGTCCTCGTCAGCCACGGGTATCTGGTGGAAGGCCTTTAGAAGATCGATCTTCGAAAAGACTGACCGCCCGTGCAGCATGCTGTGAAAATCCAACACGTGTGGAATAGGGTAACGGTCCGGCCGAGTCATGGCGTTGAGAGCTCTGTAGTCGCCACGCGTGCGCCATTCGCCTTCTTGGGCCTTCGGTACCATATGGAGAGGTGAAGCCCAGCAGCTGTCGGAAGGTCGAATGCATTAAGTGCTCAAACTCCTTTTTCGACAACTGGAGGCGTTCAGGAGTCAGATGTCGTGGTCGAGCAAAACAAGGTGGGCCCGTCGTGGCGATGGTGTGTGTCACCTTGTGATCCCTGTTGGCGGGGCTGGAGCGCTGAGAAGTGAGGAGAGGGCAGTCCTCGAGAAGAGCGTCGTACAGGACCGCCTGACGTAGGTGTGTCAGGAGGGGCGCTCGCCGCCCGCAGGTCACGGTAGGGATGACCGTGTCAGTTGGCCGATGCAGCAAACGTCCGCGCCGGGAATCAACGAGCAAGTCGTGGGAGGAGAGGAAATCCACACCCAGGATAGGCTGATCCACCTCAGCCACCACGAAGGACCAGACGAAGGGCGAGGCAGACGTGAAGGAGAGGCGGAGAGTCCGCGTACCATAGGTGGCGATTGGGGTGTTATTGGCGGCCAGAAGGTCGTAAACGGTGCTGGGCTGGGCGAGGCGATCATCTGACGACGGCGGCACAACACTGACCTCCGCCCCGGAATCCACCAGGTAACGCATCCCCGACAGCGTGTCGGCCACCCGAAGCAGCGTCCGGCGGCCAGGGAGTGGTGGCGACGGAGGCGGAGGCGCTGCAGGAGACTGGGTAGGCGAGCGGGCGCGGGGTGATACGAGAATCTGTGGTGGGTTGACCAGGGGCGGAGGGGTACGGCTGGACCTGTGCAGGGAGTCGGGCGGCGATATGCTGGGATCGGGCGGGTTGTTCATCAGGATGACATGGCCCGGAGAGTGCCTCGCGATGGAGGCCCGAGAGGTGGGGGCGGGAGACAGGTGCGCGTTCACCGACTCCCGCGCTGGTCATTTCCCGCCCACGAACATGGAGGTTGACAATTCCTGGCTGCCGCGCCGAAGCAGCCATGGTAATAACAATACTTGCGGCTAGTAGGGGAGTGGAGGGCTGAAAAGGCGGCCTCTAATCACTGAATGGCGGAAGCCATGCCGGAGAGGAAGGCGTCCGTTGAAGAGCTGTGCGCCAGGGCATTGCCATGGCCCCCTCTCGCCCCGGGTCTCTCCAGCGCACTGAGGAATTTCGTGGAGCCGGCAGGGGTGTCACTTGGGGTAAACACCGCGGGCGCCCGGACCCCGTCGGAGGCGCTGCAGGCACAGGAGTGTTGGGGGGGGGAGGCAGAGGAGGGGGGAACGAGGTGTAGGCCGCGATAATTTTGTCAACGAGCTTCAAGTATTCATTGATGGTGATCGAGCATTCGAGTATTCATTGATGGCGTAAGTCCGCTAGCTGCACGCGGACTGGGTGGGGCATGAAGGTGGTGTGGCGGTAACGAAGCATATCCTCGGATAATGGGAAACCCGCAGCCCTGTTAAGGTCCTGCATACGGGAGAGGAATTCTGAAGGGCGACGTCCGTCATATTGGAGCGTGTCGAACTCAGCTTCGTAAGCCTCGTACGACCTTCCAAGGGCGCGGACGAGGGCAGTTTTCAACGCCTCATATTTCCCGTCAGCCGGGGGAGTTGTAAACACTGAGGAGATGCGGGCAGCGACGTCCGACGGTATCGCCCTGACAAGCGCCTGAAACTTGTGGAGATCCGTGATTTCCGGGGAGCCTGCTCACAAAGCTTCAAGGTATATAAACTAAGTGGCAATGTTGTAGGTGAAAGCCGGGAGGTGGAGGAGCCACCGTTAGTATCCATCGTGTCGTAGCTACACTCGAGGTCACCAATTGTAGTATTCGCTATAGCTAGACACGGGTTACACCAAACATTAAGTTCGCACACAAATTTATTAGGATGGTAAGATGTCCTAGAATTACAGCGGTAACCACGAAGACGAGGAGAGCGAAGTGTGTGGGTTCTGTGGTGGTTATCTAGTGACTGCCAGCTCCCCGCTCTCAGGACTAGAGGGTGCGGGGAAAGTAGGTCACCAGCGAGTCAGGTCAGCCGCACCTGGTGTGGCGTGACATTTAGTGGTAATTAGGCAGCTGCGTGGCGCCCAACCTTGGGGTCATTACAATATGATGCTGAATCGCCCTACGCGTAGGGCGATCGCCTTACGGTTGGCAACATTGCTGGGGAGGGAAAATCGGCTACTGTATGTATTAGTGCAGGAGGGAATGATATAGGCAGAGTCGAGAGACATGAGCTCTTAACCCCTTGAGGCCCAGAACGTAATTTCCATTGTAATTTGGGTACCATTAGACTATTTTTAGCGACTATAAGCAATATTTTATAGATATGACCTGTTTAGTATCCTTGTCGACTAACTAATTTGGTATATTCAGTTACTTTTCGTAATGTTATTCCTCAACAACATACAACTTTTTATAGCAAAGGAAAGATCTGGGCGTGAAGGGGTTAAGGAGGTACAAGGAGGCCCTAGACAGGGTTAGAGACCTTGGAGGCACCCCTGTTGTGTGTGGTATCTTGTTTCGCAGGTATGGGAAGCCGGGATGGTGGTCTGAAGCTTATGCTGTGAACAGCTTGCTGGCTGATCATTGCATGAGGAACGGGTGGCTGTTTATTGACAACTGGGCCCGATTCTTCAGTAAGGACCATCTGTAGTACGCCAGGGACGGAATACATCTCTCCCATAGGGTGGCTGGTGTGTTGGCGTGGAGAGTTGAGAGTGAGATGGAGGTCAGAATTTTTTTTTAGAGGCCAGGAGGGTGTGAAGGTGAAGAGCAGTAATCATGATAGTCAAGGAAGGAATACAGTTGGTCAAGGCACGAGAAAGACAGTAGGATTAGGAATAAAACAAGGTTAAAAAGGACAATCAGCGTAAATTCAGCAAGTGGAAACAATTGACAAGATGAAGAAGTACAACTTAAAGGTTTATTATACAAACTGTAGAAGTATTTTAAACAAGATAGATATACTGAGAGAAACATGAGGCGTATTTTGTGACTACAATACAAAGCAGAATTATACTGATTTAAGCTCCGCCCACTTATTTTCTACTCTTTTGCGTGTACAGAAAACTGAGCAGAGACACTCCCGGCACCAAAATATACTCTTTTCCCGGAAAAATATACAATTATGGGTGTGGGTGGTGGTTTCAAGAGCCTGGCCAATCAGATCGCGCGCATGAGGAAATCTTATCAAACCTCCTCCCGTAAATGTTTCTGTTTTCGTTTAATTCTCATCCAATTCAACATTCATAACATGCGCACGACATGCAAAGGATACTGTATTTAATTAGGAGTAGGTTCAACACGTTGATCGGATATATACAACAACTCAACAGATAATGATGTCACAAATATTAATATTCTCCAGCGACATCTGGGAACAATTTTTCCACTCCCTCCAATCTTTCAATGCGTCCGAACCTTTGTTAAGACTTGTGGCTAGCACGATAAAACTTGTAATTGGGCCATATACACAAAATAATAAACAATCTCTTTAGTAATAGTTATAATTACTTTAAAAATGCAATGTAACTGGTACATTTGTCATAACTTACACAGGAATGTCACCCAAAAAATGTACATAATGGATATACGAACACCTCCAGAAAGGCGAAGTGAGATGCTCTGAGGTGCTCTCAGGGTTCCTCATGCGTTCGCCGATTTCGGCAGCTGGCTGCCCTCTACGCATGGCTATAGCTCCGAAACTAACCACAGGATTTTCTTGAAAATAACCTCATTGTGATTCCCGCACAAAGTTACCAAGCTTGTAGTAAACTTAACCCTTTCCTAGCCTAACCTAACCTAACCTAACCTAACGTATTTCTAACCTAACCTAACCTATAGCGGTCTGCCGAAAAGGGCGAACGCCTGGAAATTTGAGGCAGGAGCAGAAAAGAGAAAAGAGGAGAAGAGAAAAAAAGGGAATAAAAAGAAGGAAAGAAATGGAAAAAGAAAGGAAAGGGAAGGGAAAGGAAGAAAAGAGAAGAGAGGAAAAGTGATAAATGTAAATGATAAATTGTTGCTGTCTTCCATGATGCTCCGTACGTCTTCGAATTACAGTTGGTAATTTTTTTAAGGTTGTGAGAGCGAGGTCTGTCTGGCTCTCCCAGTGAATATACGATATATTTTCCTTCGGCTCCGTCTGTAGAAGCGTCTGGCAGCGCTACAATCGTATTTTGTGATGGCAAGCAGGGGCGGAGCTTAAATAAGTATAATTATACATCCACGAGGACGCACGAAATACGCCTCATGTAGTGTGGAAGATTTTGATATAATAGCATTAACAGAAACGTGGTTAGATTATAACAGGCCTATATGTCATGTATGTATCTTTCTCTACTAACATCTCCTTAACACGTATGTAGAATGCATGATGTATAATGTACTCATATTTGAAGGCAGATTATTCCTGACTGCCAACCCTGGATGGTGACGTCACGCCACACCCTGTGCTGTGGTGGACACAGCCGTGGGCTACCACGCCCAGACAGAAGACGCTGAGCAACGACCCAAGAAAGACTTGTATTTACCTAGTGGTGTTTTACAGGGCCTGACCTACACTCGTGTGGTCCCGTCTCCGTATCTACATTTATCCAGTCTTTCTTTCAAGTTATGATTATTATTTGCCGATATCCCCTCCTCATTTAGTCCATTCCAAACTTTTACATTTCTATGAGGGAAGCTGTACTTCTTTGTTGTTCAGGCATCTCCCTTTTCCTAATTTTTTCGTATGTCCTCTTGTGTATCGACCTTCTCTTTGTTTCCGAGTCAGTCTATAGTCTCTCATTGTCTGTTTCTTCCATCTTTGTTATCAGTTTAAAAATTGTTATTAAGTCTCCACCTTCTCTTCTCTGCTCAAGTGTTGGTAACTTTATTTCCTTCAACCTTTCCTCATAAGAAAGTTCTTCTAGCTCTGGTACCATCTTTCTTGCCATTCTCTGTATCCTCCCCAACTTTTTTACGTGCTTCTATTTATATGGGGACCATACAATGGCAGTACGGTGGCAGTCTCAAATCGGTTTGATGTGCTCGGTGCTCTCGGGGACCCTGTAGAACTGTGGGATACCTTCAAACGTGAAACTCTACAGGCTGCCAAGGAGTGTATTGGGGAGCGCCCGAGGTCAAGGCGTGGTTTTGTCTCGACGGAGACGCTGAAGAAAATTGAGGAGAGTCGTGCTGCCAGGCTGGCTGGGAACCGGGACCAGCACAGGGCTCTGTCACGCCGGACTAGAACCCTCCTGGGAGAGACAAGGAGAGGTATGTCAGGAGTCTCGCTGAGGATTTCGAGGTCATTTGAACGCTAATGACCTCCGACCCGCCTACCGAGCCCTGAAAGAAGCTCCGTTCCAAGTCTCCTTCTCGGGCGAGTGCTATCCGAACAGCAGATGGGCGCCACGTGTCGGACATGGATGGGCAGATGGCTCGTTGGGCTGAGTACTTTAGGCAGTTGTTCACGGTGGACCCTCCAACTGAGCAGCTTCACACCACTGGGTTACAGGCAGTGGATGCCGATCCTCCATTGACGAAACCGCACCCTGTCTTGACGAAGTCAGAGAGGCTGTAGCAAAGTTGAGGGGTGGAAAGGCAGCTGGTTTTGTAATATCAGTGCGGAGCTCCTCAAAGCTGGGGGTGAGGCCATGATCCGCGAGTTGCATGCTGTCCTGACTGCCGTGTGGCAATCAGGTACCATTCCTTCTGACTGGAAAAGGGGGCTGGTAGTCCCTATCTGGAAAGGGAAAGGGGACCGTCAGGACTGCAACAATTACCGCGGTATTACACTGCTCAGCGTACCAGGCAAGGTGCTTGCCCATCTATTGCTGACACGGATTCGCAGTCATCTGGTGAAGCATCAGAGACCTCAGCAGTCTGGGTTCACGCCTGGTAAGTCAACAACGGACCGTATCCTAGCACTTCGTGTCCTGGTTGGAACGCCGACGTGAGTTTCGACAGGGTGTGCTAGCAGCCTATGTTGATCTCAAGAAGGTGTTTGACTCAGTGCATCGTGAGTCACTTTGGGATCTTCTGCGACTTCGAGGGATTCCTGCAAGGACTATTGGTTTGATAACTGGTCTGTATTCTGGGACTGAGAGTGCTGTGAAGTGTGGTGCAGGTGTATCCAGCTTCTTTCCTGTGAATACAGGAGTGAAACAAGGGTGCGTCCTTGCCCCATCACTTTTCAACGCTTGTATGGACTGGGTATTGGACAAGGTTGTAGATCAAAGTGATTGTGGAGCATCCGTCGGCAACACCAAGATCATTGATCTTGTTTTTGCCGATGATGCAGTAATCTTTGTTTGAGTCGCTGGAGGTCCTGGTGATGGCTCTCGAGGCGCTGCACGAGGAGGCAAAGCCTTTGGGACTTGAGGTCTCCTGCTCAAGACCAAGGTCCAGGTTTTGGAGACTTACTAGATGAAGCATACAGTCTGTTCATGCGTGGGCGAGGACATTGAGATCTTGGAAAATTTTACATACCTTGGTAGCGCAGTCCATAATGACGGGGGGTCACGTCAAGAAGTCTTACGGCGGATTGGCATAGCCCACGGTGTTATGGACTCGCTCAGTGGGAGTATTTGCGTTGTCGGTACCTGTGCAGAAGGACAAGGATCCGATCTTCAAGTCGCTTGTGATCCCTGTCTTACTCTATGGTTGTGAGACATGGACACTAAATAGTGATTTGAAGAGACGAATCAAAGCCTTTGGTAATAAGTGTCTTCGCAGAATCATGGGGTATCGCTGGGATGATTACGTGTCAAATCAGCGATTGCACCGTGAGACTGAATCGAGGCCTATTACCTGCATAGTCCGTCAGCGCCAACTCCGGCTATATGGGCATGTGGCACGCTACCCTGAAACCGATCCTTCCCATCGGGTTGTATCTATAAGAGACAACCCGGGCGTGGAGGAGGCCAAGGGGGCGCCCACAAGGCTCGTGCTGGGGCAAGTTGTGTTTCTTGTCGAGAGCTGCTTGGTATGGGAAAGGAGCCTGCATGGGAACTCGCGCGTGGTGACCCCCGGGAGTGGCGTGGGTAGGGTGGGCGAGGCGACGCGCCCCCCGGCGTATGCCCCCAATGATTGATACAATGGCAGCATATTCCTTTTTTGGTCAGATCATTGTAGGGAATTGTCATTCTCATCACATTTTTGTCCATGTAATGAAAATGCCACTCCAATATTTTTTAACATCCTGTATGTATCTCCAAAAATTATATTTGTATGTTTTTCTGGGTTTTAGGTTATTCTGCATTATCACTCCCCAAATCCTTTCTTCATGAACCTTTGTAATTACTTAATTTCCTATTTATATGGCCTATGGCCATTTATATCTTTTCGCTTTTTCTAATTTCCATCACATGACACTTATTCACATTAAAATTTCCCTTTCCCATCTTCTGCTCCATTCGTAAAATCTTGTTCAGGTCATTTTGTAGTGTTTCACAATCTTTATTTTTTTTATTTCTCATAATAGTTTTGCATCATCCGCAAACAAACTAATATAACTTTTTATTTCATCAGTCATGTCATTGACATAAATCATGAATATAATTGGTGCCAACACTGATCCTTGTGGTACCCCCACTAAATACCTTTCTCCATTCAGATTTTTCATCCTTTACTTCTGTTCTCATTTCTCTTCCTCTGAGATAACTTTCCATCCAGGTTTTGATCATCCCTTTGATTCCTCCTATATTTTCCAATTTCCAAAGTAGCTTCTTTATCAAATGCCTTATTAAGGTATAGATATACACAATCTGCCCATCCATCTCTTTCTTGTGTTGTATTAGTTACTCTTGTGTAAAAGCTTATTAAGTTGGTCACACATGATCTCCTTTTCCTAAAACCATACTGCCGGTCTGTTATTATACCTTCATTTTCTAAGTATTCCGTCCATTACTTCATTATTATTTTCTCACATATCTTGCATACTGTGCTAGTCAATGACAGTGTATTAGGATCTTGAATAGGTAGAGATTATAATTATTGTATGTATAACCAAGTATCAACCAAACAGCAGGATGTGTGTGTGTGATCATCCCTTTGATTCCCCCTATATTTTCCAATTTTCAAAGTAGCCTCTCATGTGGAACTTTATCAAATGCTTTTCTAAGATATAAATATACACAATAAGCCCATCCATCTCTTTCTTGTGTTGTATCAATTACTCTTGTGTAAAAGCTTATTAAGTTGTTCACACATGATCTCTTTTTCCTAAAACCATACCGCTGGTCTGTTGCGTTGCTGCCAATGTTCCTTTTAAGGTGCCTATACAAATTGAGCTGATACGGCAGGTCACGTCAAGAAGTCTTACGGCAGATTGGCATAGCCCACCGTGTTATGGACTCGCTCAGCAGGAATATTTGGCGTTGTCGGTACTACTTGTGCAGGAGGACAAAGATCCGGATCTTCGAGGCGCTTGTGATCCCTGTCTTACTCTATGGTTGTGAGACATGGACGCTAAATAGCGACTTGAAAAGACTAATCGATGCCTTTTAGTCCATGAGCCAGGCCAGATATCGGTACCACCTGGGGTGACTAAACACGAATGGTACTAAAATGTTTATAGAGTGACTGTAAATACATTAAGATATGATAGCCTTCCCGCACTGGTAGCTTAGTCTGATTTTTTGATGCAATGGGGGTGCTACCCATAAAAAAAGATTTTCAGCGTGACGCTCGGGGTTTTCCTCATTTTCTTTAAAATCAATCACACGATTGTTGCGAAACTTTGGACACCTATGTAGAATTTGATTCTCTACCAGAGTTGTTCCTAGGTATTTTTCAAATTTTCTCATATTTTGGGATTTACCCTAAAAAAAATTAATTTTGGGTATTTTCCCATAAATCTGGAATAAATCCCTAAATATGGGAGAAATTGAAAAATATATTCCAACAGCTCTTGTAGCTAATTTGATTCTCTACAAGAGTTATTCCGATGTATATTTCAAGTTTCCCATATTAGGGGTTTATTCATATTTGGTGATTTTTTGTGATATTTTGGGGATAATTTATTATTGGAAGGAGCAAACATATGTAGAATGGTTTCCATGTAAATGTGTTTGTTTGTTTGTTTGTTCATGTAATGTTTAATGGTGATATTTTTTTTGCAGGTGTGTGCTGACTGTCTGACGGCATGATGCAACCATCAGCGAGGAAGAGAGCACGGATCGACTGTATCATCCACTGCTCTGATGATGACAGCGATGCTCTGGTGTCACCACAGGATTTGGACTCCTGGAACACATTGCTCAGGGCTGCAGAGATCAGGCAGCATGATCCAGTCCTGGAAGCAGCCAAGGGCCTTGAAGAAGGAGGAATACCACACATACATTATCACCGTAAATGTCGTAGTCTCTTTACAATGAAGAAGTCACTGGATTCTATCCTTGCCAAGGGTGTCAAGATAGAATCAGCAAGCGTCGACCCCAGGAGGAGGGCATCAAGGGATGCCCCTAGTACTAGCAGGGTGTATGCCAAAGTATGTCTCTTCTGCGAGAAGTCAAGCAAGTACATGAAAGCAGCAAAGACAAGGGAGCCACTCATCCAGTGGTGTTGAGCTACGAGCAGATGAGAAGATCCGCCAGAGCAGCAACAAGGAAACTCAACCAGAGAATCCTTGGTTTACTTAGCAGAGACCTTGTTGCTGCAGAGGGTCACTACCACAAGTCGTGCTACAAAACTCTTCACAAAAGATGATTCCCCAGCGGCCGCCAGGTCTGGTGCAGGTGAAAATCAGGAAGAAGCGAGGGAGCACGCTACGAAGAGGCTGAGATAGAAGCCCTCGAGGAACTCTTCTTGTATATAAGGACTGAATTATTCCCCAACCCAGAGGTACTGCCTATGATAAACCTCACATCTAGGCTTGAGAGATCCATGATGTCCCGTGGTATTATCCAACTGAAACCAGCGACAAAGAAACATGTTCGCCGAAAGATTGAAACCGAGTTTGGGGAATCACTACGCTTTGTCCCAGATGAGAAAGGAAAGCTTCTAATCTATCCACGCAGCCTCTCAATGGACGACCTTGCCCGACAAGCACACAAAATGACAAAAGATCTGCAAGAAGCAAGAGCAGCTAACTCTGAAGATATCTTAACCAAAGCAGGAATGCAGCTGAGGAATGAGATCAATAAGCAAGATGTGAGTCAGCCATGGCCTCCCGATACAGATCAGAATGTTATTCCTGCAGCAGTCACTAAATTCCTGCACACCCTGCTGACAGGAGAGTGTGAGTGTCAAACTCCCTCTGAAAGAGCTCAACGTCTTGCCACATCCTTCGGCAGTGACTTGGTCTTTGCTGTTACCAGTGGCAAGACAAAGCCACCCAAGCACGTACTGCTGTCCAATGCTGTAAAGTGTTTGACAGGAAACACAGAACTGATCCGAACTCTGAATCGTCTTGGCCACTGTGTGTCCTACTCAATGTTTGAGGAGATCGATACAGCCCTGTGTATCCAGAAACTGGAATGTTCAAAGGATGACATTCCACTGCCAGCAAACATCTACCCTGGTGTGCTCACAACCCTGGCCTGGGATAACATCGACCGACTTGAAGAGACACTAAGTGGAGCAGGTACTTCTCACAGAGTCAATGGCATTGCTGTCCAGTTCCAGGTTGCAGGCTCTGTGCCAGAGAAGGTCCTGCCAGAGATTACCAAGTCCAAGATAAGAAGCATCACTCTGACCGCATCAATTCTGCCAATATACAATGTTGGGCGGCGGGCAGGGCCACCCAGGATTGAGACTGCGTATGTCGACACTACCAAAGAGGTCCAGGATTCAAAGACCAAGAACCATATCTGGCTTCTTACTCGAATGTCAGACCATGAGAACCAGTCCATCAGCAGTTGGACTGGGTTCAACATCAAAATCCGCAGAGACATTGCAGTGGTCCAGGACACTGTAAGCTACCTGCCCACTATCAATGCTCCCGCAACAGAAATGTCCACCGTTAATGAAGTCTTGGAGCAAACGCATGCCATCATGCAGTCCTTACAGCTTAACAAGATTGTGTGCGTGTTTGATCAAGCACTCTATGCCAAAGCTGCCGAGGTTCTCTGGAAACAAGAGAAGTTCAAGAACATTATCATCAGGATGGGCGTCTTCCACACAATCTGCAATCTCCTCTCCACCATAGGGAAGAGGTTTCAGGATGCAGGTCTTAGAGATCTGTGTGTGGAATCAGGTGTCATCGCAGAAGGATCAGTGTCAGGGGTGATGGACGGCCGGAGGTACAACAGAGCAGTGAGACTGCACAAGCTCGTGTATGAAGCACTGATGAGGCTTGCATGGAAAGGCTTCCTTCCATGGCTAGAAGAAAAACCATTCAAGGGACATACACCATCTGGATGGAACACTGAAGAACATCAACAGCTTCCACAGCAATGTGTCTCAGGGAACCTTTCAAGAGCTGATGGAGAGTGAATCATGCACACATATCCTGAAGCTCTTCCAAGTTTATCTTGAGACCCTAAGAGATGAACACAACCTCTCAGCATTCTGGATGTCATACCTGGACATGGTTGAGATCATGCTGGACCTGGTTCGAGCCTCCAGAGAAGGCAACTGGATGCTTCACCTAGGAGCAATCCGACAGATGATACCGTGGTGTTTTGCCTATGACAAGGTGAACTATGCCCGATTCCTGACCTACTACTATGCCATGATGTCTCGACTGCCCATTGAACACCCAGAGGTCCATGAACACTTCATGCAAGGTGGCTTTTCGGTCCAGATCGGTAGCAAGAATCCCTTTGGACGGATTCCTGTGGACCAGACCATCGAAGAGGACGATCAACAAAGACACCCAGACACCAGGGGGCACAAAAGGCTTCAGCCTGAAAGGTGGAGCTGTCGCCAGGTACTACCTGACATCGGAGTATCGCAGCAGATACTTGAGGCAGCTCAGGGCCATGGTAGTAGGCCAAAAGTATACTGACTTCAGCCACCCAGACCTACAGATGCCCAGGATTAGAAGAGATGAGGCCGATGTCCAATCTTTAGTTCAACTGATGGAGACAGCTGGTTGAACCCCTTCAACGCAGAGCAAGGAGATCTTGTCAGTTTGTCAACTGCGACTACAGCACCACCAGAAGTTGCCAAAGACCTTCTAGGGGCCTACAGAATAGGAGAGGATGCATATCAAGCCTTCAAGGAAGAGCGCCTGGAGACCGATACGCCAACTATACAGTTTCATGACACGATGACGAAGACGAAACTGAGAACGTTCAACTAACATCAGAATGAAGCCACGCTCACAAGGCCATGCCAAGGAGGCTATCTTGAAGGCTGACAGGAACCTATTTGGCCAGATGATCCTTGTTGCTGAGAACAGAAAGCTCAAAATGAGTGATGTCTTGGCTCATCCCCTGGGGCCTTTGCCATGGGCACTTGCCAGCGGTGATGGGTCTCTCCGCAAGACCAACAAGGCTGCCCTAGCAAGGGAGTTGGAGAGGATGTTTCTCCTGCAGAGGTGATCCCCGAGCCCTCTGCTACCATAATTGATGGGATGAGCCTGGTCCAGAAACTGAAGGGAAACGACAACACTTTTTCACAGCTTGCAGGCACAGCACTGAGTCACGTTGTCCATGAGGGTGCTAAGAGCAGGCGCATTGATGTTGTGTTTGACGTCTACAGGAGACGTCCATCAAAGATGCAGAACGAGCCAACAGAAGTGCAGGCACAGGGATCCATTTCAAGAACATTCAACCTGGGCACAACATCCAGCAGTGGAGAAAGTTACTCGGTAGTTCCTCCAACAAGGCAAGTCTCATCAAGTTCCTGGTAGAAGAATGGAAAAAACCACAGCACAGGGAGAAGCTCGAGGGCAAGGAGCTGTATGTCACATGTGAGCAGCTCTGCTTCAAGATCACCAAAGAGCAGTGGGAAGAGGCTCCTGAGCTTAAGTCAAGTCAAGAAGAAGCAGACACACGCCTCCTTCTCCATGCACTTCATGCAGCAGAATCTGGGTACAAGTCTGTCATCATCACTGCAGAGGATACAGACGTCATGGTCCTGTGTCTGGGCATGTGCCACAAGATCCCATCCCACCTGTTCCAGAAGTGCGGGACGAAGAACCGGACAAGATTCCTGGATATCACCACACTGAGCCGTACACTGGGAGGCAGCGTGTGTGATTCATTGATTGGTATGCATGCCTTTACAGGCTGTGATACCGTCAGTGCATTCGCTGGCCGGGGAAGATGACGACACTCAAGCAGGTGAAGATGGACAAGACATACCAGGATGCTTTCCACGAACTTGGGCGCTCATGGGAAGTGTCTCCTGAACTCTTTGAGAAGCTACAGGAAATCACCTGCCACATGTACCTGCCATCTACCCACACAACTGAGGTGAACAAGCTTCGGTATGAGCTGTTCTGTGCGAGACGTGGAGAGGTGGAGTCAAGTCAACTCCCTCCTTGTGAGGACTGCCTCTTCATGCATGCACTACGTGCAAACTACCAGGCTGCGATCTGGAGGAGAAGTCTGCAGAGCCAGCCATTTGTTGCGAACCCAACAGACTGCGGCTGGATGACAGATGAGGACGGCAAGCTTGCTGTCAACTGGATGCGAGGCTCACCAGCACCAGATGCTGTTATGCAGCTACTGTCCTGCAAGTGTGTGCGGTCATGCGAACTCCCTAAGTGCACTTGCCTCAGCAATGGCCTGAAGTGTACGGACATGTGCAGGTTACAGACATGCCAGAACAAGGCTATTGAAGAAGAGCCGGTAGCACAACAGTCAGATTCCGAGTCTGACGTAGATGATATTGAGGAGGATTAATTGGCCATAATAGTAAGTACAAGCCCATGGCATGCTTAGTGTGTATTTACAGGACTTGTATTAAATGTGACAATTACTATATTCATTTTAGTGACATTTAGGCATTCCTGTCCCCAAATTTGACATTTTAAAAAAAATCTGAATTTTCGGTAGGGTGTGTCTATTCAAGAAGTGATAACGACCATTAAGCTACCAGTGTGCAAGGGCTATCATATCAAAACATAAACTAGAGACATGTAGCAAGCTAAAAACACCTAAGAGAATTAGTCACCCCGGGTGGTACCGATATCCCAAAATTCGGGTCTTGGCTCATGGACTATTTGGTAATAAGTGTCTTCGCAGAATCATGGGGTATCGCTGGGATGATTACGTGTCAAATTAGCAATTGCACCGTGAGACTAAATCGAGGCCTATTACCTGCATAGTCCGTCAGCGCCAACTTCGGCTATATGGGCATGCGGCAAGCTACCCTGAAACCGATCCTTTCCATCGGGTTGTATCTGTAAGAGACAATTCGGCGTGTAGGAGGCCAAGGGGGCACCTACAAGGCTCGTGGCTTGGGCAAGTTGATGTTTCTTGTCGTGAGCTGCTTGGTATTGGAAAGGAGCCTGCATGGGGACTCGCGCGTGGTGACCCCCGGGAGTGGCGTCGTAGGGTGGGCGAGGCGACGCGCTCCCCAGCGTATGCCCCCAATGATTGATTGATTGATACAAATTGAGGGCTTTCTTGACAGCACAGCACAGAGGAATCACAATAATAATTAGTACAATAGGAGTAATGATAGAGGGATAATGTACATAAGGATTTATGTAAACTGGTAGGGAATCCTGTACAGCAGCTTTTAAATGCGAGGTATTAGAAAAGGTAAAACTCGGAAAGGCTGTTAGTATTATACTTGATACAAGAGAAATTTCCATTTTCAAGCTTTCAATGGGAAAAGTTTTACATGAAAAATTAGCAGTAAAACCATGGTGTAATGTAAATGGGAATAGTGTCAGGTTGATGGAGCGCACATGACAAGCGACAAGAACCGCGAAGGGACCTGACACTTCCTTGTATTCAGTGCCTTCAGGGGGCACACTACAAACACAAAGAAAGGTTTTGTAAAAAAGAAATAGTGATGACAGAAGAATGATCGATGAAATATTTCTTTAGGTGCCAGGTGAGTATAACTGTATAAGGGCACAAAGACAAGGCCTTAGAAGCATCTTTCTGGGTCAGCAAAACTTCACAAACCCCAACCGTTATGGGCAGAAAGGCAAAGAGGGAGGCTGGACAATGAAATACATGGAGATATTCAGTCTTACATTTTTGAAAATCAGATAAATGACCAATTGCGTACAACGTGAAGTCTTTAGATATTAAAATCATCGATTGAGGCAAGTTTACAGTCATTACTGTTTCATTCTCTGAAAAGGAAACCGTTCAATCTGATGAACTTCAAATATGTCCGGTGATTGAAAGGCTACCGTATTTTACAGCTTATAAGACGCACTTTTTCCCCTAAAAAATTCCATGAAAAATACTCGTGCGTCTTCCAAGACAAATGTTATAAGAGGTTAGTTTAGGTAGCTATTCAATTCAGCCTCTTATATGATGTAACCTCAGTACTTACCTGTTAAGAGTACGAATACCATAAGACATTCAAATCAACTGATCTGTCCTCACCCTGTGATGTAGGAACTACGGGTAGTTCCTGTTACTTAACACCACCTACATCCACCTCTCTTCCCCTCCATGAATTTATTCCAGACTCCTTTTAACCGGGAACTGCGTGAGCTTTGAATTTTCCCGGGCCCCCAGTGCAGTATAGTGAGCGAAAAAGTAACCTTTACAGAATTGGATGAAAATTACATCAACGTCAAGGTAGTAAAAATCCGCATCCGACAATATATCTATTTTTAACCCATACGTATGGAGTTGTGGTGTGGTTGTGGTCGGGAGTTGAAATATCTGGCGCGAATGGCACCAAACCGCTTGCGAGTGACTACTGAGGGGGGGTGATGGAGTAAATGGAGTTCATTGGAATTAGTGGGGGCCACTATCCTTCCGTGGTTCGGACGAGGCCACACTAATTCCAATGACCCCGTCGCTTTACGGAGGTATTCTGTTCCCCCTTTTATGCTGCTACAAAACTTTTTACTCCTACAATCCACTCCGTTCCACTCCCCCCCCCCCCCCCTCCCCCTCCTCTAACTCACTGCTACTATCCTACCGTGGTTCGGACGAGGCCACATTAAATCCAATGACCTCTCTGCTATACGGAGGTAATCTTACCCTTTTTTACGCTGGTGCAAAACTTTATACTCTTACAATCCACTCCGTTCCGCTCGCCTTCCCTCACTATCCGTGGTTCGGATCCCACGAAAAACTGTAGGTCCCTCCGCTCTACGGAGTCCTTCTTCCCTGTCCAATCTTTGGTAAAAATAAAGCAAAACAAAAAAACACTTTTAATCTCAGACTTCTTTCACTAAATTTTTCACATATTCCTTCCTCTTGTGGTATATGTTGGACGCGGGGAATGAGGTGGAGAATGACGCCAGCCGCCCGTGCGGGGTGCCGAGGCGTTTGGGGGTTGTGCGCGCGTACATGGCAGTGACAGAACAAGCAAAAACTATAACCAAATCAAGACAAGCAACAAACAACAAAAACAAAAACAAGATAAGAAGAAGAAGAGAAGAAGAAAGAAAAACGAAGAAAACAAGTCAAGCCTGAAAAAGAAAGAGAGAGAAGAACAAGAAGATCAAACAAAAACAAAACTGAAGAACCCCGTGGTGGGCGGCGGGGGTGGGCGCGGGGTTGTCTTGGGTGTGTCCGGGGGGACCATCTTCCGAGGCCCATGTCCTGCCAACCGTCCCAGAGTGGTTTCTGTTTGCTCGTGCGAGATAGGAAAGAGTGTCGTTAGGTCGAGATCGACTCACAACAACAACATACAAACACACATAGCACCTGGGTCAAGCCCCGGAGACTTTTTCTCTTACTAGCCTCCTTTCTCTCACCCATCTATTCTTCTCCCTGTCCCCACTTCCCCATCTCCTGCTTTCCCTTTTATATTCTATTCTATTCTTGGAGTAAGTGGTGGAGGGAGTCTGGAGTAATTGATAATACAAAACGCTCTATATTTCGCCTATAAAGCACTCTGATGGCTCTTTATGTGTATAAACTTATATCAGAAGGCTCTTGTGAGGAATATACACCACAAAATAAGGCGTACGTAGAGAGTAAATAGCAAAGTAAATGAAAAGTATAAGCGTACAGCGTTGTTAGGCAGATGGTGGTGTGTGGTATCGAGAGCTGACATCTCGGCCTACATGTGACACAGTTTGTGGACTTCTACGAATATTGGCGAGGTTTTTGTATGCGCTTGAAAATCGCGCTTCCGGAAGGCATGCCACAGTCGCTCAGGAGAGCCTTCCGGAAGGCATCCCGCAGCCCACGAGTTCAAGATCCCTATCGACTCTGCACTGAGTGGATAGGAGAATGCTATGTAAGGTATTGGAGACGATTGGCATGAGTGAGAAGGTTGTTAAAATAATAAGCAGTATGTATGAGAACACACAGGCCAAGTTCAGTATGGGTGACCTCGAGACTGGATGGGTGAATAGTAAGAGAGGAGTAAGACAGGGCTGTGTTCTTTCTCCTCTACTTTTTGGATTATATGTTGAGGAAATGGCAGTGAGAGTGAAGCGTACAGGTCTGGGTGTGAAAATTGGAGATGAAGTGTTGAGTGTACTGATGTATGCAGATGATGTGGTGATCCCTTGTGAAAACCACAATGAGCTACAAGAGATGCTGAATGCTGTGACTGAGTATGGAAGGGACTTCAAAGTTAGGCTCAGTAAGGAGAAGAGCCAGGTGTTGGTGGTGAATGGGGATGACTCTGATGATGACAGGATTTGGATGGTGGGTGGGAATGAAATAAAGAGAACGAAAGAGTACAAGTATCTGGGTATTTCGTTGGATGATAAAGGATGTGAGAAAACTAAACATGAGAGGATAGCTAGAGCCAACCAGTGGGTTGGAAGGCTAGGCAGTGTGGTAAGATGTCGGGCCAACAAGTATGAAGTGGTGAGAGGACTATGGAAGGGTGTGGCAGTCCCTAGCATTATGTATGGCCTGGAAACAATGGTGTGGTCTAGGAAGGAGTTGGACAGATTGGAAGTAACACAGAACAAAGCAGGCAGAATAGCATTAGGTGCCAATAGGTATGTGGCAGTGGAAACGATTAGAGGAGACATGGGATGGAGCACGTTCAAAGAGAGGATAGCAAAGGCAGGACTGAGGTACAGAGCTAGACTGCAACGAATGGATGACAGCAAGTGGGCAAGTAAGGTTTGGGACTGGAATATGTATGGGAAGTGGATGAAAGACTCAGTAAAAGTGGAAAGATGGACAGGTGAACTGGGAATGTTTGTGACAGGAGTGATGAGACATGGGAGTATGGCTGTGTGCAAAAAGGAAATAAATAGGAGAGTGGAAGAGAAAGGGAAGAAGAATGCTGAGGGGAATGATTGAGAAATCAACACTGGAATGGTACAGGAGAAAGGACCAGCCACGGAATGAAAGGTTCTATGATGGTGGCTATGGGGGATTTACTCTTCAGAGCCAGGACAAAGTCGCTGGAGGTAAATAGTCGTATGTACAGATGGAAGAATGGTGGCAGCAAGGTGTTGTGATGTGTGTGACAGAGTGGATGAAACCGTGGAGCACTTGATGCTGGAATGTGAACGATATGAGTATGCTAGAACAAAGATGTTGGAGGTAGTGGTAGGAGAGGTGGGAGTGGAAGAATGGAGAGAAGATGAGAGACAGGAGTGTGGAGATGGAGTACCTGCTGGGGTTGTGTGCTGAGTGGAGGAGTGACAGTCGTGTGATTGAGAGTGTAAAAGAATCTTGGAGAATTCTTGGAGAGCACGTATGAGAGAGAATGAGAGGCAGGGGCCCCTCAGTGATGGGGGACCCAGTGTGGGGTGGTGCTGGGAAGGGGAAGGTGAAACACACTGGCTGTGTTTCACCCCCCCCCCCCATCTCTTTTGCTTCTCTCCCAACAGATTACGCGTGTAGGAGAACGCCGGAACAAGGCTTCACCGACAGCATCCGCTGGGTGACTCCCAAATCAAGATCAAGATCAAGATCATGACAACCTGACGACTGAGTCCATTCAACAGCGCCAACTATCGTCTGCTAGTGTTGATGTATCATTTACCACCAGGCTGTCACAACGTATCACAAGCTCTTTAGTCCTGGAAATTATCACATACAAGCTAGAAGTTGTACGATACGCCAAAGAACATAGGAACAGAAGCAGCAGAAATGTATTGGAATTAATGCTAAAAAGGGAAAAATGTTGCCAGACATCAGAGGTCATATGGCACTATGGCAAAGCATAATAAAGGGGAGGGGTTATAGAGAAAGAGTGAAACGGTGAGGGGGGAAAGGGAACGGAACGTTAAAGCAGAATGGCTAGATCAGAGGAAGGATGTGTATTTGTTGGGGGAAGAAGATCATAAATTGGGAATTGGGACAGGGGGTGAGTAAGGAAATTTCTGTGAGGCAGATAACTGGAGTCTTATAGCAAAAAATCAGGAGACAACGGTCTTGTCTGTGGGATCGGGAAATCGTGAATGTTCCAATGAAGAACAGACAGAGTGTAGAGGTCAGCGGGTGGGTGATAGTTGGAATGGTAGCGTCCGGAGTAGAGGGGTTAGCAGAATCAGGGATATCAGGTGGGGGATCAAGTGTACTAGGTGAAGTACAGTCAGTAGGGTCCGGGGGCGAGGGGACAGGGTGGGGATTGTTGAGGGCAACAGGGAGTCGCGTGTACACCCAGGAGGGAGGGTAAGTTAAGAATAGACTTAACCCACGAGCGCATGGTACCCTTTGTTATTAGTAGAATCATTTTATTTTTACATATCTAGTAGATATTGGCCTAAAACTGATGACTATGTATGATAGGTTATTCTTCATCCATTTGTAATGGAGTTATGTAGCGCCCATTTAAATGGGCATCATGGAGGTACATCCTTCCCGCCAAATTCAAAGTGACAAGATGCATCGTAAATATCTACGCCTTTTATGTCTATAAAGGGTACATATAATTCTCTTTCCTTAATTCAACCTTTATTATTCATAAGCAGCGTGCTTTTAAAAAATAAACATATATATTTTTAATATAAGAAATGTTTTCTATGAAAAGTAATTTTCTACATACTCCTCACAACTACAAATTTGATCACTGTCATCCTCTTTCACTCTTCTTGATGTCTGACAGAGAGACATCTCTAACTTTATCCTTCCGCATTGTCCCTGTGAGGTTAACATCTGCTTTTCTGAATGACTTAAGTAGATGCAGTGTTGTAAAATTCATAGTTGTCAATATATTCATTACTTCCTGTAGGAACAACTCTCTTAACAAAGTTCTCCACAACAGATTCACCTATTGTTCGGCCTTCTACATAACTAGTTTCCTTTCCTTCATAGAGTTTGAAGGATATTAGTAAACCCTCGGAGGAGCACAAACACCATAATTGATATCCAAACATTGTTTTTTCTCTGATGAATTGTTTGAATCCATGATGACCATAGTAAGGTTCCGTGGCTTCATCAATTGCCCTTGTCATTGGAAGCGGCTGGGCTAGGGTCATGAACATTTTGTTAAAGTTTTCAATTAGTGGTCGTATCTTGAATAGGATATCTGCAGGTATCAAAGTGTAGGCTGCGAACAATATCCTCAAACCTGTTGAGTCTCATACCACTTTGAACAACAGCAAGGCATCGGGTGTCAGCTTGGCTGGACCAGAAGAGCCGTCTGTTTGGGACTGTGTTATATCCTGACAAAAGGAAAACGCCAAATACCTGATAAAGCTCTTCTACTGTAACAGATAACTCTTTACTAAACGTTACTTGATGATAAAGATTTGTTTCTCTCCAAATTATTTACATCACGTCATTATCCCAAATTATTTTATTATCATTATCGTCTGTATTCTGGGACTGAGAGTGCTGTGAAGTGCGGGGCAGGTGTATCCAGCTTCTTTCCTGTGAATACAGGAGTGAGGCAAGGGTGCGTGCTTGCCCCATCACTTTTCAACGCTTGTATGGACTGGGTATTGGACAAGGTTGTAGATCAAAGTGATTGTGGAGCATCCGTCGGCAACACCAAGATCACTGATCTTGTTTTTGCCGATGATGCAGTAATCTTTGCTGAGTCGCTGGAGGTCCTGGTGATGGCTCTCGAGGTGCTGCACGAGGAGGCAAAGCCTTTGGGACTTAAGGTCTCCTGGCTTAAGACCAAGGTCCAGGTGTTTGGAGACTTACTAGATGAAGCAGTACAGTCTGTTCATGCGTGTGGCGAGGACATTGAGATCTTGGAAAGTTTTACATACCTTGGTAGCGCAGTCCATAATGACGGCGGGTCACGTCAAGAAGTCTTACGGCGGATTGGCATAGCCCACGGTGTTATGGACTCGCTCAGCGGGAGTATTTGGCGCTGTCGGTACCTGTGCAGGAGGACAAAGATCCGGATCTTCAAGTCGCTTGTGATCCCTGTCTTACTCTATGGTTGTGAGACATGGACACTAAATAGTGATTTGAAGAGACGAATCAATGCCTTTGGTAATAAGTGTCTTCGCAGAATCATGGGGTATCGCTGGGATGATTACGTGTCAAATCAGCGATTGCACCGTGAGACTGAATCGAGGCCTATTACCTGCATAGTCCGTCAGCGCTAACTTCGGCTATATGGACATGTGGCACGCTACCCTGAAACCGATCCTTCCCATCGGGTTGTATCTGTAAGAGACAGTCCGGCGTGGAGGAGGCCAAGGGGGCGTCCACAAGGCTCTTGGCTGGGGCAAGTTGATGTTTCTTGTCGAGAGCAGCTTGGTATGGGAAAGGAACCTGCATGGGAACTCGCGCGTGGTGACCCCCGGGAGTGGCGTCGTAGGTTGGGCGAGGCGACGCGCCCCCCGGCGTATGCCCCTAATGATTGATTGATTATCCCAAAACACTTTAAAAATATCAACAGGTGTCAGTCCTTCATCTAACCATTTGTTCAACACAGAAGGTTTGTGTACTCCGTGTACTAATGGTAGTATTCCATTCAAGTTTTCAGTGCAATATTAATCCCATGTGTATGTAAGCTTATTTTTTTCACGTTTTTGCTTTGGTGGTTGAGGCTGTCCTTCAGTTTCCTTAGGTGTTATGTCCTGCGAATATTCAGGAATGTTTAACTCCATGGTCCATGCTGCAGAGGGCTCCAGACGTGAATTTATATTAGTTAATTCTATCTTAGGTCTTCCTAACAGTCTGGCTCCAAGAATATTAATATTTTCTTCCCCGACGTCAACAATATCCCCACTTGGATCATCAGCATCCGACTCAGCCGGATCACCGACATCAGGAGGCTCTAGTGCAACGTCAATACTTGTGGCTTGTTCCTCTTCAAGCAATGAATACAAAAACCCAACTGCCTCCTCAACATTACTGAGGAACCTGAACGGAGACCCACACTCAAATGATATACCAATGCAATTAACCTTATAAATGATGTGTCAATACATTAAATTTAGAGTATTCGACTGTAGGTAACATAAAACAGGAGTATATACCACAGTGCATTACTAAATGTTAAGTGTTCCTTGTTTGAAAACACATATGTGGTGGTCACCTTTCCCCAAATACTCCATGATGCCCATTTAGATGGGCATCAATTTTCAAATTCATACAGCTTCCATAGAATAAGCAGCAGAGGGCAGCTACTATATTTACATAGTAGTACAAGGCTTTGTGCCCTAAACAATCCCTCTATTACTTGAAATGAATGAACGAATATATATACATTTACTTAAAACTTACTTATCGCGGGGCATTTTGAAGAAATTCTTCGAAGGGTCCTATTCCTCCTCTCCTCCAGCCTTTGTTTACGTTAAGTATAAAAATCTGGGGGCATGAGGCTAAACTTTAACGTTTGTTCTATGGGACGATTAAGAAAAAACGAGTTTTAGAGGACGAACTAAAAAATAGCAGGATATTGAATGTTGCCAACTTTGCGCCCATTTAAATGGGCAGCATGCGCTCGTGGGTTTTAATTAACAGCGGGATGGTTAGAGGTAGTAGAAGAGGGAGAGGACATAGGGTGATCAGAGGGAAGGGGAGAAGGGTGCAGTGGGGAGAATGATGGAGAAGGTGGGGAAGAGGAGGAGCAGGGGGGAAGTTGGGAGTCAGAAGGAGGAAGAGGGGTAGGCGGAAAGTGGGAGGGAAGAGGATGTATCTCAGCTGAGACTTTGAGAGCTAAGAAAGAAGGTGGGGATGATGAGGCGGTGTTTTGGGATAATCAATCAATCATTAGGGGCATACGCCGGGGGGCGCGTCGCCTCGCCCAACCTACGACGCCACTCCCGGGGGTCACCACGAGCGAGTTCCCATGCAGGTTCCTTTCCCATACCAAGCTGCTCTCGACAAGAAACATCAACTTGCCCCAGCCAAGAGCCTTGTGGACGCCCCCTTGGCCTCCTCCACGCCGGACTGTCTCTTACAGATACAACCCGATGGGAAGGATCGGTTTCAGGGTAGCGTGCCACATGCCCATATAGCCGAAGTTAGCGCTGACGGACTATGCAGGTAATAGGCCTCGATTCAGTCTCACGGTGCAATCGCTGATTTGACACGTAATCATCCCAGCGATACCCCATGATTCTGCGAAGACACTTATTACCAAAGGCATTGATTCGTCTCTTCAAATCACTATTTAGTGTCCATGTCTCACAACCATAGAGTAAGACAGGGATCACAAACGACTTGAAGATCCGGATCTTTGTCCTCCTGCACAGGTACCGACAACGCCAAATACTCCCGCTGAGCGAGTCCATAACACCGTGGGCTATGCCAATCCGCCGTAAGACTTCTTGACGTGACCCGCCGTCATTATGGACTGCGCTACCAAGGTATGTAAAACTTTCCAAGATCTCAATGTCCTCGCCACACGCATGAACAGACTGTACTGCTTCATCTAGTAAGTCTCCAAACACCTGGACCTTGGTCTTAAGCCAGGAGACCTCAAGTCCCAAAGGCTTTGCCTCCTCGTGCAGCGCCTCGAGAGCCATCACCAGGACCTCCAGCGACTCAGCAAAGATTACTGCATCATCGGCAAAAACAAGATCAGTGATCTTGGTGTTGCCGACGGATGCTCCACAATCACTTTGATCTACAACCTTGTCCAATACCCAGTCCATACAAGCGTTGAAAAGTGATGGGGCAAGCACGCACCCTTGCCTCACTCCTGTATTCACAGGAAAGAAGCTGGATACACCTGCCCCGCACTTCACAGCACTTTCAGTCCCAGAATACAGACGATAATGATAATAAAATAATTTGGGATAATGACGTGATGTAAATAATTTGGAGAGAAACAAATCTTTATCATCAAGTAACGTTTAGTAAAGAGTTATCTGTTACAGTAGAAGAGCTTTATCAGGTATTTGGCGTTTTCCTTTTGTCAGGATATAACACAGTCCCAAACAGACGGCTCTTCTGGTCCAGCCAAGCTGACACCCGATGCCTTGCTGTTGTTCAAAGTGGTATGAGACTCAACAGGTTTGAGGATATTGTTCGCAGCCTACACTTTGATACCTGCAGATATCCTATTCAAGATACGACCACTAATTGAAAACTTTAACAAAATGTTCATGACCCTAGCCCAGCCGCTTCCAATGACAAGGGCAATTGATGAAGCCACGGAACCTTACTATGGTCATCATGGATTCAAACAATTCATCAGAGAAAAAACAATGTTTGGATATCAATTATGGTGTTTGTGCTCCTCCGAGGGTTTACTAATATCCTTCAAACTCTATGAAGGAAAGGAAACTAGTTATGTAGAAGGCCGAACAATAGGTGAATCTGTTTGTGAGAACTTTGTTAAGAGAGTTGTTCCTACAGGAAGTAATGAATATATTGACAACTATGAATTTTACAACACTGCATCTACTTAAGTCATTCAGAAAAGCAGATGTTTAACCTCACAGGGACAATGCGAAGGATAAAGTTAGAGATGTCTCTCTGTCAGACATCAGAAGAGTGAAAGAGGATGACAGTGATCAAATTTGTAGTTGTGAGGAGTATGTAGAAAATTACTTTTCATAGAAACATTTCTTATATTAAAAATATATATGTTTATTTTTTAAAAGCACGCTGTTTTATGAATATAAAGGTTGAATTAAGGAAGAGAATTATATGTACCCTTTATAGACATAAAAGGCGTAGATATTTACGATGCATCTTGTCACTTTGAATTTGCGGGAAGGATGTACCTCCATGATGCCCATTTAAATGGGCGCTACATAACTCCATTACAAATGGATGAAGAATAACCTATCATACATAGTCATCAGTTTTAGGCCAATATCTACTAGATATTGTAAAAATAAAATGGATTCTACTAATAACAAAGGGTACCATGCGCTCGTGGTTAAGTCTATTCTTAACTTACCCTCCCCTCCTGGGTGTACACGCGACTCCCTGTTGTCTCAACAATCCCCATTCCTGTCCCCTCGCCCCCCGGACCCTACTGACTGTACTTCACCTAGTACACTTGATCCCCCACCTGATATCCCTGATTCTGCTAACCCCTCTACTCCGGACGCTACCATTCCAACTATCATCACCCGCTGACCTCTACACTCTGTCTGTTTCTTCATTGGAACATTCACGACTTCCGATCCCACAGACAAGACCGTTGTCTCCTGATTTTTTGCTATAAGACTCCAGTTATCTGCCTCACAGAAATTTCCTTACTCACCCCCTGTCCCAATTCCCAATTTATGATCTTCTTCCCCCAACAAATACACATCCTTCCTCTGATCTAGCCATTCTGCTTTAACGTTCCGTTCCTTTCCCCTTCCCTCACCGTTTCACTCTTTCTCTATAGCCCCTCCCCTTTATTATGCTTTGCCATAGTGCCATATGACCTCTGATGTCTGGCACATTTTCCCTTTTTAGCATTAATTCAATAACATTTCTGCTGCTTTTGTTCCTATGTTCTTTGGCGTATCGTACAACTTCTAGCTTGTATGTGATAATTTCCAGGACTAAAAAGAGCTTGTGATACGTGTGACAGCCTGGTGGTAAATGATACATCAACACTAGCAGACGATAGTTGGCGCTGTTGAAATGGACTCATTGATCTTGATCTTGATTTGGGAGTCACCCAGCAGATGCTGTCAGTGAAGCCTTTGGTCCGGCGTTCTCCCACAAACGTAATCTGTTGGGAGAGAAGCAAAAGGGGGAAGCAAAACTAGGGATTTCTTTTTCCCCTCCTTCCTCTCTCTGCATCACATTCATAGGGGGTCCCCCATCACTGAGGGGCCCCCTGCCTTTCATGCTCTCTCCTACGTGCTCTCCAAGAATTCTCCAAGAATTCTTTTACACTCTCAATCACACGACTGTCACTCCTCCACTCAGCACACAACCCCAGCAGGTACTCCATCTCCACTCTCCTGTCTCTCATCTCTCGCCATTCTTCCACTCCGACCTCTCCTACCACTACCTCCACATCTTTGTTCTAGCATACTCATACCGTTCACATTCCAGCATCAAGTGCTCCACGGTTTCATCCACTCCTGTCACACACATCACACACACCTTGCTGCCATCATTCTTCCATCTGTACATACGACTATTTACCTCCAGCGACTTTGTCCTGGCTCTGAAGAGTAGGTCCCCTCCATAGCCACCATCATAGAACCTTTCATACCGTGGCTGGTCCTTTCTCCTGTACCATTCCAGTGTTGATTTCTCACTCATTGCCCTCAGCCATTCTTCTTTCCCTTTTTCTTCCACTCTCCTATTTATTTCCTTTTTGCATACAGCCATACTCCCATGTCTCATCACTCCTGTCACAAACATTCCCAGTTCACCTGTCCATCTTTCCACTTTTACCGAGTCTTTCATCCACTTCCCATACATATTCCAGTCCCAAACCTTGCTTGCCCATTTGCTGTCATCCATTCGTTGCAGTCTAGCTCTGTACCTCAGTCCTGCCTTTGCTATCCTCTCTCTGAACGTGCTCCATCCCATGTCTCCTCTAATTGCTTCCACTGCCACATACCTATTGGCTCCTAATGCTATTCTGCCTGCTTTGTTCTGTGTTACTTTCCAATCTGTCCAACTCCTTCCTAGACTACACCATTGTTTCCAGGCCATACATAATGCTAGGGACTGCCACACCCTTCCATAGTCCTCTCCACCACTTCATATTTGTTGGCCCGACATCTTGCCACACTGCCTAGCCTTCCAACCCACTGGTTGGCTCTAGCTATCCTCTCATGTTTAGTTTTCTCATAGCCTTTCTCATCCAACCAAATACCCAGATACTTGTACTCTTTCGTTCTCTTTATTTCATTCCCACCATCCAAATCCTGTCATCATCAGAGTCATCCCCATTCACCACCAACACTTGACTCTTCTCCTTACTGAGCCTAACGTTGAAGTCCCTTCCATACTCAGTCACAGCATTCAGCATCTCTTGTAGCTCATTGTGGTTTTCACTAAGGATCACCACATCATCTGCATACATCAGTACACTCAACACTTCATCTCCAATTTTCACACCCAGACCTGTACGCTTCACTCTCACTGCCATTTCCTCAACATATAATCCAAAAAGTAGAGGAGAAAGGACACAGCCCTGTCTTACTCCTCTCTTACTATTCACCCATCCAGTCTCGAGGTCACCCATACTGAACTTGGCCTGTGTGTTCTCATACATACTGCTTATTATTTTAACAACCTTCTCACTCATGCCAATCGTCTCTAATACCTTACATAACATTCTCCTATCCACTCTGACATACGCTTTCTCAATATCTAGAAAGGCTAGATATTTCTTTCTTCCCTCCTTCCTTGTTCTCTCAATCACTTCATTCACTACAAACATATTGTCCTCACCTCTTCTGTCTTTTCTGAATCCATTCTGCTCTTCACCCATCACTTTATTTCTTTCCACAACTTCACCTAGTCTTTCATTCAGTACACCACAGAAAATCTTACATACCGTGTCACATACCTCTATTGGCCTGTAATTTTTAATCTCCTTCCTACTCTTGTGTCCTCCCTTATGTATGAGGGTCACTCTACTGTCATTCCAGGCACCAGGCACCCTTTCCTCTCTCCATATATGTCCAAACAACTCATGCATTCCCTCAATTACTCCCTCACCTCCCTCTCTATACAATTCATTCGGGATACCGTCCATTCCAGGGGCCTTTCCATTTTTTCAGTTTTCTTACATACCCTTCAATCTCATCCATTCTAATTTCTTCATCCATCATTTCCTCTATTTTCCTCCCTAAGGTGACGTTCCCTAAGTCACTATCAGGCTCATTCACACCTCCAATATCTTTCCAGAAGTCTTCTACAGCTCTGGCCATTTCCTTTTTCTCCCTTAGTGACCTGCCATTCACCACTAGTTCTTCTACATTTCCTGTATGCTTACTCTCTTCTCCTCTCAAGAACTTATACCATTCCTACCTCCTTCCTCACCTTTTTCCCTAAGTTCTCTGATCACTTTTCTCTCTTCATTCACTCTTGCCCTCCTCACCAAGCATTTCACCTCCTTTTGCTTACTCTTATACTCTTCCCATGCCCTTTCATACTCTATTCTTCAGCTTCACTGTTTGACCTATTCTTTCTCAGACTCCTACACTTCCTATTTGACTGTTTCCTTTCTTTCCTGGCCTTGCGATCTCATTGTTCCACCAACTCTTTCTTGTCCTGCCATTTGCTCTCTTACTTGTTCTGCCTATGCTCTCTTCTGCCACTTTGTTAAGCTTCCTTAACAATCTCTCATTCATCTCATCCACACCTGTCTCAGCCCTCAAACCATTCTCTCCCAGCTTCCAGTCCTCATTACTCACCACTTCTCTGAATAATCCCAGTCTGCATCTCTAGTTTTCCAACGTCCATTCCTCTCCTCTTTCACGTTCACTTCTTTTTTCCTTCAAACACTCATACTCCATTACCATGACGTTATGGTCCTCGCTACGTCGATTGTCCTTTCCTCATCCACCCACATACTTTCTCACCCGTTCTCTAGCCTTCCGGTTCACTAACATAAAGTCAATGGCAGATTCATTCTCCCTTCCACTCCAGGTCACTCTTCTTTCAGCCAGGGTCACATTCAAAATTTCTAATTCATTCTCCTCTGCAAAGTCAAGCAGCAATTGGCCATTTCCATTTACTTCCTCTCCTAACACACCAATGTGACCATTCATGTCTCCCATCACAATCACATTTTCACTTCTATTCTGTTCTACAACCCTTTGCACAATTCTATACTTCCTTTCATTCTCGGCTCTCGCTCCTGTTCCTTCCACTGTCATGTAACACACTATCACCAAGATCCTTTCTCTTCCCTTTCGCACCTTATATTCCAGACGTACTGCCATGATATCCTCACCCATTTCACACCCTCCTACATCTAGCTCCTCTACATCTATACCTGCTTCCTGCCTCACAAGTACTCCCACTCCGCCACCCTTTTTCTGCTGCTTACTTCTGCCCTTGCCGATCATACTGTAAGTCTCAGATCTAAGTTCAATTCTCTCTCTCATTTGTGTTTCTGTCACTCCAACTACGTCAATGTTCCATTCATTCATTTCTCTGCTGAGGTCTTCCATTTTTTCAACATTCCATCCTCTAACATTCACACAGCCCATCCTCACATTCCCTTTTGTTGTCAACAGTCACTCATTCGCATTTGTCACCCTCTTTTCCCTCAACTTGCAGAGTCTCTCAGTCGCGCGTACCCACTCAAGCATTCTCCCACACATCCGCCTCTCTCCTTCCCAGTTTAGGTGCACTTTGTCTCCCTCAAAGACTTCCTGTGGGAGTGCACCGTCCAGGTCTATGAAGCTTACTCCATAGTCCCCTGGATCCTTACTGCACTCTGCTTTCATTCTTACAACCTCCTCTTGGAGTCGCTTGTTTGTGTCGCGTCTCATTTCCTCATACCCTGCATTTTCCCGAGGTCGCCTCATGATTCCCACCACAGCCACTCGTACTTTCTTCCTGTCCTTCTTTATATCCTTAAGGCACTCCATCACCTTGCCCACCGTCTGCTCGGGGCCTAACCTCCTAAGGCTGTTCCCCCCTCCCTGCATTATCACCATTCCTTCCTGTACACCATTCACCTGCTCCCTCACCTCCTTCACAACATCCTCCATACCCTTGCCACTCAGGCTAACCAGCACACTCTTCTGGTCTCTCATCGCCACGTGTCGCCTAACATTCTTCACCATACTATCTCCTATACACAGTATGGGTCACTTCTTTGCCCTGCGGTTGCCCCCCGTTGTTCTATCAGTCCTGACCCCCCCTGGGTTGGTAATCTCCACTACCTCATCTGCCCCACTCAGGCCTGTAGCGGCCACAGCCCCACCGGGAGCCGGGGCATCAGGTCCCCTAGCCTCAGCCACGACCTCAGCAGCCTTAGCTGCCGCTACAGGCAAAAGCGATGGGGGGGCGGATCGACCAGCCTCACCCACGACTTCAGTGGCCTCAACTGGCGAGGGTGAGGAGGGGGCAGGTCCCCCAGTCTCACCCACACCCTCAACAGTCGTCAGGTTGTCATGATCTTGATCTTGATCTTGATTTGGGAGTCACCCAGCGGATGCTGTCGGTGAAGCCTTTGTTCCGGCGTTCTCCTACACGCGTAATCTGTTGGGAGAGAAGCAAAAGAGGGGGGGGGGGGTGAACACAGCCAGGTGTTTCACCTTCCCCTTCCCAGCACCACCCCCACACGGGGTCCCCCATCACTGAGGGGCCCCCTGCCTCTCATTCTCTCTCATACGTGCTCTCCAAGAATTCTCCAAGAATTCTTTTACACTCTCAATCACACGACTGTCACTCCTCCACTCAGCACACAACCCCAGCAGGTACTCCATCTCCACACTCCTGTCTCTCATCTCTCTCCATTCTTCCACTCCCACCTCTCCTACCACTACCTCCAACATCTTTGTTCTAGCATACTCATATCGTTCACATTCCAGCATCAAGTGCTCCACGGTTTCATCCACTCCTGTCACACACATCACACACACCTTGCTGCCACCATTCTTCCATCTGTACATACGACTATTTACCTCCAGCGACTTTGTCCTGGCTCTGAAGAGTAAATCCCCTCCATAGCCACCATCATAGAACCTTTCATTCCGTGGCTGGTCCTTTCTCCTGTACCATTCCAGTGTTGATTTCTCAATCATTCCCCTCAGCCATTCTTCTTTCCCTTTCTCTTCCACTCTCCTATTTATTTCCTTTTTGCACACAGCCATACTCCCATGTCTCATCACTCCTGTTACAAACATTCCCAGTTCACCTGTCCATCTTTCCACTTTTACTGAGTCTTTCATCCACTTCCCATACATATTCCAGTCCCAAACCTTACTTGCCCACTTGCTGTCATCCATTCGTTGCAGTCTAGCTCTGTACCTCAGTCCTGCCTTTGCTATCCTCTCTTTGAACGTGCTCCATCCCATGTCTCCTCTAATCGTTTCCACTGCCACATACCTATTGGCACCTAATGCTATTCTGCCTGCTTTGTTCTGTGTTACTTCCAATCTGTCCAACTCCTTCCTAGACCACACCATTGTTTCCAGGCCATACATAATGCTAGGGACTGCCACACCCTTCCATAGTCCTCTCACCACTTCATACTTGTTGGCCCGACATCTTACCACACTGCCTAGCCTTCCAACCCACTGGTTGGCTCTAGCTATCCTCTCATGTTTAGTTTTCTCACATCCTTTATCATCCAACGAATACCCAGATACTTGTACTCTTTCGTTCTCTTTATTTCATTCCCACCCACCATCCAAATCCTGTCATCATCAGAGTCATCCCCATTCACCACCAACACCTGGCTCTTCTCCTTACTGAGCCTAACTTTGAAGTCCCTTCCATACTCAGTCACAGCATTCAGCATCTCTTGTAGCTCATTGTGGTTTTCACAAGGGATCACCACATCATCTGCATACATCAGTACACTCAACACTTCATCTCCAATTTTCACACCCAGACCTGTACGCTTCACTCTCACTGCCATTTCCTCAACATATAATCCAAAAAGAAGAGGAGAAAGAACACAGCCCTGTCTTACTCCTCTCTTACTATTCACCCATCCAGTCTCGAGGTCACCCATACTGAACTTGGCCTGTGTGTTCTCATACATACTGCTTATTATTTTAACAACCTTCTCACTCATGCCAATCGTCTCCAATACCTTACATAGCATTCTCCTATCCACTCAGTGCAGAGTCGATAGGGATCTTGAACTCGTGGGCTGCGGGATGCCTTCCGGAAGGCTCTCCTGAGCGACTGTGGCATGCCTTCCGGAAGCGCGATTTTCAAGCGCATACAAAAACCGCCCCAATATTCGTAGAAGTCCACAAACTGTGTCACATGTAGGCCGAGATGTCAGCTCTCGATACCACACACCACCATCTGCCTAACAACGCTGTACGCTTATACTTTTCATTTACTTTGCTATTTACTCTCTACGTACGCCTTATTTTGTGGTGTATATTCCTCACAAGAGCCTTCTGATATAAGTTTTATACACATAAAGAGCCATCAGAGTGCTTTATAGGCGAATATAGAGCGTTTTGTATTATCAATTACTCCAGACTCCCTCCACCACTTACTCCAAGAATAGAATAGAATATAAAAGGGAAAGCAGGAGATGGGGAAGTGGGGACAGGGAGAAGAATAGATGGGTGAGAGAAAGGAGGCTAGTAAGAGAAAAAGTCTCCGGGGCTTGACCCAGGTGCTATGTGTGTTTGTATGTTGTTGTTGTGAGTCGATCTCGACCTAACGACACTCTTTCCTATCTCGCACGAGCAAACAGAAACCACTCTGGGACGGCTTGGCAGGACATGGGCCTCGGAAGATGGTGCCCCGGACACACCCAAGACAACTCCGCGCCCACCCCCGCCGCCCACCACAGGGTTCTTCAGTTTTGTTTTTGTTTTGATCTTCTTGTTCTTCTCTCTCTTTCTTCTTCAGGCTTGACTTGTTTTCTTCGTTTTTCTTTCTTCTTCTCTTCTTTCTTCTTATCTTGTTTTTGTTTTTGTTGTTTGTTGCTTGTCTTGATTTGGGTTATAGTTTTTGCTTGTTCTGTCACTGCCATGTACGCGCGCACACCCCAAACGCCTCGGCACCCCGCACGGGGCTGGCGTCATTCTCCACCTCATCTCCCGCGTCAACATATACCACAAGGAGGAAGGAATATGTGAAAAATTTAGTGAAAGAAGTCTGAGATTAAAAGTGTTTTTTTTGTTTTGCTTTATTTTTTACCAAAGATTGGACAGGGGAAGAAGGACTCCGTAGAGCGGAGGGACCTACAGTTTTTCGTGGGATCCGAACCACGGATAGTGAGGGGAAGGCGAGCGGAACGGAGTGGATTGTAAGAGTATAAAGTTTTTGCACCAGCGTAAAAAAGGGTAAGATTACCTCCGTATAGCAGAGAGGTCATTGGATTTAATGTGGCCTCGTCCGAACCACGGTAGGATAGTAGCAGTGAGTTAGAGGAGGGGGAGGGGGGGGGGAGTGGAACGGAGTAGATTGTAGGAGTAAAAAGTTTTGTAGCAGCATAAAAGGGGGAACAGAATACCTCCGTAAAGCGAAGGGGTCATTGGAATTAGTGTGGCCTCGTCCGAACCACGGAAGGATAGTGGCCACACTAATTCCAATGAACTCCATTTACTCCATCACCCCACCTCAGTAGTCACTCGCAAGCGGTTTGGTGCCATTCGCGCCAGATATTTCAACTCCCGACCACAACCACACCACAACTCCATACGTATGGGTTAAAAATAGATATATTGTCGGATGCGGATTTTTACTACCTTGACGTTGATGTAATTTTCATCCAATTCTGTAAAGGTTACTTTTTCGCTCACTATACTGCACTGGGGGCCCGGGAAAATTCAAAGCTCACGCAGTTCCCGGGTTAAAAGGAGTCTGGATAAATTCATGGATGGGGAAGAGAGGTGGATGTAGGTGGTGTTAAGTAACAGGAACTACCACGTGTAGGTCTCGCGGCCTCTTGTAGCTTCCTTATTTTCTTATGTTCTTATGTTGGCGCCAATCTGCCGAGGCGGAAAAGCTCCCGCCAGTACCATAGTAAACATCACAGGGTGAGGACAGATCAGTTGATTTGAATGTCTTATGGTATTCGAAATACTCTTAACAGGTAAGTACTGAGGTTACATCATAGGCTGAATTGAATAGCTACCTAAACTTAGCTCTTATAACATTTGTCTTGGAAGACGCATGAGTATTTTTCATGGAATTTTTTAGGGGAAAAAGTGCGTCTTATAAGCTGTAAAATACGGTAGCCTTTCAATCACCGGACATATTTGAAGTTCATCAGATTGAACGGTTTCCTTTTCCAGAGAATGAAACAGTAATGACTGTAAACTTGCCTCAATCGATGATTTTAATATCTAAAGACTTCACGTTGTACGCAATTGGTCATTTATCTGATTTTCAAAAATGTATGACTGAATATCTCCATGTATTTCATTGTCCAGCCTCCCTCTTTGCCTTTCTGCCCATAACGGTTGGGGTTTGTGAAGTTTTGCTGACCCAGAAAGATGCTTCTAAGGCCTTGTCTTTGTGCCCTTATACAGTTATACTCACCTGGCACCTAAAGAAATATTTCATCGATCATTCTTCTGTCATCACTATTTCTTTTTTACAAAACCTTTCTTTGTGTTTGTAGTGTGCCCCCTGAAGGCACTGAATACAAGGAAGTGTCAGGTCCCTTCGCGGTTCTTGTCGCTTGTCATGTGCGCTCCATCAACCTGACACTATTCCCATTTACATTACACCATGGTTTTACTGCTAATTTTTCATGTAAAATTTTTCCCATTGAAAGCTTGAAAATGGAAATTTCTCTTGTATCAAGTATACTACTAACAGCCTTTCCGAGTTCACCTTTTCTAATACCTCGCATTTAAAAGCTGCTGTACAGGATTCCCTACCAGTTTACATAAATCCTTATGTACATTATCCCTCTATCATTACTCCTATTGTACTAATTATTATTGTGATTCCTCTGTGCTGTGCTGTCAAGAAAGCCCTCAATTTGTATCAATCAATCAATCATTGGGGGCATACGCTGGGGGGCGCGTCGCCTCGCCCACCCTACGACGCCACTCCCGGGGGTCACCACGCGCGAGTCCCCATGCAGGCTCCTTTCCAATACCAAGCAGCTCACGACAAGAAACATCAACTTGCCCAAGCTACGAGCCTTGTAGGTGCCCCCTTGACCTCCTACACGCCGAATTGTCTCTTACAGATACAACCCGATGGAAAGGATCGGTTTCAGGGTAGCGTGCCGCATGCCCATATAGCCGAAGTTGGCGCTGACGGACTATGCAGGTAATAGGCCTCGATTCAGTCTCACGGTGCAATTGCTAATTTGACACGTAATCATCCCAGCGATACCCCATGATTCTGCGAAGACACTTATTACCAAAGGCATCGATTAGTCTTTTCAAGTCGCTATTTAGCGTCCATGTCTCACAACCATAGAGTAAGACAGGGATCACAAGCGCCTTGAAGATCCGGATCTTTGTCCTCCTGCACAAGTAGTACCGACAACGCCAAATACTCCTGCTGAGCGAGTCCATAACACGGTGGGCTATGCCAATCTGCCGTAAGATTTCTTGACGTGACCTGCGGTATCAGCTCAATTTGTATAGGCACCTTAAAAGGAACATTGGCAGCAACGCAACAGACCAGCGGTATGGTTTTAGGAAAAAGAGATCATGTGTGAACAACTTAATAAGCTTTTACACAAGAGTAATTCATACAACACAAGAAAGAGATGGATGGGCTTATTGTGTATATTTATATCTTAGAAAAGCATTTGATAAAGTTCCACATGAGAGGCTACTTTGAAAATTGGAAAATATAGGGGGAATCAAAGGGATGATCACACACACACATCCTGCTGTTTGGTTGATACTTGGTTATACATACAATAATTATAATCTCTACCTATTCAAGATCCTAATACACTGTCATTGACTAGCACAGTATGCAAGATATGTGAGAAAATAATAATGAAGTAATGGACGGAATACTTAGAAAATGAAGGTATAATAACAGACCGGCAGTATGGTTTTAGGAAAAGGAGATCATGTGTGACCAACTTAATAAGCTTTTACACAAGAGTAACTAATACAACACAAGAAAGAGATGGATGGGCAGATTGTGTATATCTATACCTTAATAAGGCATTTGATAAAGAGGCTACTTTGGAAATTGGAAATATAGTGAGGAATCAAAGGGATGATCAAAACCTGGATGGAAAGTTATCTCAGAGGAAGAGAAATGAGAACAGAAGTAAAAGGATGAAAAATCTGAATGGAGAAAGGTATTTAGTGGGTGGTACCACAAGGATCAGTGTTGGCACCAATTATGTTCATGATTATGTCAATGACATGACTGATGAAATAAAAAGTTATATTAGTTTGTTTGCGGATGATGCAAAATATTATGAGAAATAAAAAACTAAAGATTGTAAAAACACTACAAAATGACCTGAACAAGATCTACGAATGGAGCAGAAGATGGGAAATGGAATTTAATGTGAATAAGTGTCATGTGATGGAAATTAGAAAAAGCGAAAAGATATAAATGGCCATAGGCCATATAAAATAGGAAATTAAGTAATTACAAAGGTTCATGAAGAAAAGGACTTGGGAGTGATAATGCAGAATAACCTACAACCAGAAAAACATACAAATATAATATTGGAGATACATACAGGATGTAAATAATAGAGTGGCATTTCATTACATGGACACAAATATGATGAGAATGATAATTACTACAATGATCTGACCAAAAATGGAATTATGCTGCATTGTATCAATCATTGGGGGCATACGCCGGGGGGCGCGTCGCCTCGCCCACCCTACGACGCCACTCCCGGTGCACCACGCGCGAGTTCCCATGCATGCTCCTTTCCCATACCAAGCAGCTCTCGACAAGAAACATCAACTTGCCCCAGCCACGAGCCTTGTGGGCGCCCCCTTGGCCTCCTCCACGCCAGATTGTCTCTTACAGATACAACCCGATGGGAAGGATCGGTTTCAGGGTAGCGTGCCACATGCCCATATAGCCGGAGTTGGCGCTGACGGACTATGCAGGTAATAGGCCTCGATTCAGTCTCACGGTGCAATCGCTGATTTGACACGTAATCATCCCAGCGATACCCCATGATTCTGCGAAGACACTTATTACCAAAGGCATTGATTCGTCTCTTCAAATCACTATTTAGTGTCCCTGTCTCACAACCATAGAGAAAGACAGGGATCACAAGCGACTTGAAGATCCGGATCTTGTCCTTCTGCACGGGTACCGACAACGCCAATACTCCCGCTGGCGAGTCCATAACACCGTGGGCTATGCCAATCCGCCGTAAGACTTCTTGACGTGACCCGCCGTCATTATGGACGCGCTACCAAGGTATGTAAAACTTTCCAAGATCTCAATGTCCTCGCCACACGCATGAACAGACTGTACTGCTTCATCTAGTAAGTCTCCAAACACCTGCCCCTTTGGTCTTGAGCCAGGAGCCCAAAGTCCAAAGGCTTTGCCTCCTCGTGCAACGCCTCGAGAGCCATCACCAGGACCTCCAGCGACTCAGCAAAGATTACTGCATCATCGGCAAAAACAAGATCAATGATCTTGGTGTTGCCGACGGATGCTACACAATCACTTTGATCTACAACCTGTCAAATACCCAGTCCATACAAGCGTTGAAAAGTGATGGGGCAAGGACGCACCCCCTTGCCTCACTCCTGTATTCCACAGGAAAGAAGCTGGATACACCTGCCCCACACTTCACAGCCCCTCTCAGTCCCAAAATACAGACCAGTTATCAAACCAATAGTCCTTGCAGGAATCCCTCGAAGTCGCAGAAGATCCCAAAGTGACTCACTATGCACTGAGTCAAACGCCTTTTTGAGATCAACATAGGCTGCTAGCACCCCCTGTCGAAACTCACGGGCGGCGTTCCACCAGGACACGAAGCGCTAGGATAGGTTGTTTTTTACTTACCAGGCATGAAAACCCAGACTGTATATATATATATATATATTATATATATATATATATATTATATATATTAATATAATATATATAATATATATATATTTTACACAAACCTCCCAAATTTTCCCGGGTATCGGATTTGCCGGACAAAATCCGAGGTCCGGGGATATGTCAGAGTCCCGGACCAATTTTTTTTTTCTTATTTTCTACACGTTGAAATGCCTGGTCCTGTTCGTAAATTGACAAAGTTGTCCGGCGGTCCGAGCGTCTCCTGTCACCCCTGGTCATGTCCGGCCTCCCGCCAGGTGGCAGCATGCTCAGCGGTCGTATTGTTACATTTGTGCACACGACACTCACGGTTCATCTGCACTGCCTCCTCAGTCCCCTGCTCCCACTGCCCCTGGTGAAGGAACATCTCTGAGACTATTGAGAAATTTCTGCTGCCTCCCGCCAGGTGGCAGCATGCTCAGCGGTCGTATTGTTTACATTTGGACACCGACCCCCAGGGTTTCACCCGCACAGCCTCAGTCAGTCTCCTGACCATACTGCCCGTGGTGCGGGAACGCCCTCTTGGGGACTATTGAACACTTTCTGTTGCCTCCCGCCAGGTGGCGGCATGCTCAGCGGACGTATAAATCCGCAGCGGGGTAAGTTGATATTGGCGGTTGCCGGACAGTAAAATGAGTAGGATAAACGTCCGGGGGCGGGTAACGGCATCGGACTGTTGCGATTCCCGGACTTTTTCGGTTCCCGGACCAGTGCTCCACCCTATTAGTCCGGGGAAAAAGAGGTTTGTATATATATATATATATATATATATATATATATATATATAAAATATATATATATATATATATATATATATATATATATATATATATATATATATATATAAATTTTAATATATATTTAATATATATATATATATTTTAAAATATATTAAATATAGTAATAGATAGATAAATATATCTATATATCTATATATTATATATAAATAAATATAATATATATATAATAATATATAATATATATATAATATAATAAAACGAACGAACGAACGAACGACGAACGAACGAACGAACGAAAGAACGAACGAACGAGCGAGCGGGCCCAGCGACGAGCGAGCGAACGAACGAACGAACGAACGAACGAACGAACGAACGAACGAACGACGAACGAACGAACGAACGAACGAACGAACGAAAAGAACGAACGAACGAAAAGAACGAACGAACGAAACGAACGAACGAACGAACGAACGAACGAAACGAACGAACGAACGAACGAACGAACAACGAACGAACGAACGAAAAGAACGAACGAACCCAACGAACGAACAACGAACGAAACGAACGAACGAAAGAACGAACGAACGAACGAACGAACGAACGAACGAAACGAAAGACGAACGAACGAACGAACGAACGAACGAACGAACGAACGAACGAACGAACGAACGAACGAACGAAAACGAACGAACGAACGAACGAAAGAACGAACGAACGAACGAACGAACGAACGAACACGAACGAGAACGAACGAACGAAAACGAACGAACGAACAACGAACGAAACGAACGAACGAACGAACGAACGAACGAAACGAAAGACGAAACGAAAGAACGAACGAACGAACGAACGAACGAACGAAAACGAACGAAAAGAAAGAAAAGAACGAACGAACGAAGAAAGAACGAACCCAACGAACGAACGAACCCAACGAACGAACGAAAGAACGAACGAACGAACGAACGAACGAAAAGAACGAAACGAACGAACAACGAACGAAACGAACGAACGAACGAAACGAACGAACGAACGAACGAACGAACGAACGAACGAACGAAAAGAACGACGAACGAACGAAGAACGAACGAACGAACGAACGAACGAAACGAACGAACGACGAAAGAACGAACGAACGAACGAACGAACGAACGAACGGGAAAGAACGAACGACGAACGAACGAACGAACGAACGAAAGAACGAACGAACAAAAGAACGAACGAACGAACGAACGAACGACGAAGAACGAAGAACAAGAACGACGAACGAACGAAAAAGACGAACGAAACGAAACGAAAGAACACGAACGAACGAACGAACGAACGACGAACGAACGAACGAAGAAAGAACGAACGAACGACGAACAACGAACGAAGACAAGAACACGAACGAACAAAAACGAACGAACGAACGAACGAAACGAGACGACGAACGAACGAACGAAACGAAAAACGAACAGAACGAACGAAGAACGAACGAAAAGACGAACGAAATAAAACGAAACAGAACGAAAACGAAAGAAAAAACGAACGAACGAAGAACGGGAAAGAACGAACGAAAACGAACGAAACGAAAACGAACGAAACGGAACAAACGAAACGAAACAAGAACAAGAACAAGAAAACAAGAA
>JACEEZ010007977.1:0-19680 GCA_016584305.1 Chionoecetes opilio | reverse complement strand
GTGTGTGTTGTGTGGTGTGTGTGTGTGTGTTGTGTGGTGTGTGGTGTTTGGGGTGTGTGTGGTGTGTGTGTGTGGTGTGTGTGTGGTGTTTGTGGGTTTTTTTTTTTTTTTTTTTTTTTTTTTTTTTTTTTTTTTTTTTGTGTGTTGTGTGTGTGGGGGGTGTGTGTGTGTGTGTGTGTGGTGTGTGTGTGTGGGGTTTGGGTGTGTGTGTGTGTTTTGGGGTTTTGTGTGGGGGGTGTTGTGTGGGGGTGTGTGTGTGTGTGTGTGGGTGGTGTGGTGGGTGTGTGTGTGTGTGTGTGTGGTGTGTGTGGGGTGTGTTGGTGTGTGTGTGTGTGTGGGTGTGGGTGTGGTGTGTGGGGTGTGTGGTGTGGTGTGGTTTTTGTGTGTGTGTGTTGTGTGTGTGTGGGGTGTGTGTGGGGTTGTTGTGGTGTGTGGGTGGGGGTGGGTGGGGGTTTTGGGGGGGGGTGGGGGTGTGTGTGTGGTGTGTGTGTGGGGGGTTGTGTGTGTGTGGGTGGGGTTTTGGGGTGTGTTGGGGTTTTTGGGTGTTGGGGTGTGTGTGTGTGGTGTGTGTGGGGGGGGGGTGGTGTGGGGGTTTGGGTGTGGGGTGGTGGGTGTGTGTGTGTGGTGGTGTGTGTGGGGGGTGTGGTGGGGGTGTGGGGGTGTGTGTGGGTTTTGGTGTGTGTGTGTGTGTGGGGGGTGTTGTGGGGGTGTGGGGGGGGGGGGGGGGGTGGGGGGGTGTGGGTGGGGGGTTGGGGGGGGTGGTGGGGGGGGGTGGGGGGGGGTGTGGGGGGGGGTTTGTGTGGTTTGGTGTTGTTTGTGGTGTGTGGTGTGTGGTGTGGGGGTTTGTGTGTTTGTGTTTTTGGGGGTTTTGTGTGTGTGTGTTGTGTGTTTTGTTTGTGTGTCTAACAGTTTTGTGACAAAGACACTGCCATGAGTACAGTAAAAAGGGGGAGAAAGGAAAGGGGGGGGGTAAAGGACAGGAGGCTAAAAGGAGGGAAGGAAGAAAAAAAAGGGGAATTAACAAAGAAAAAACGTTTTGGAAGGGATTTTCAAAAAAAATGAAGTTAAAGAAAAAGATAGAATTTGAGAAATTTTAAACTTTATGGGAAAAGCTTGGGGACCCAAGGAAAAATATGGATGATGAAAATAAGATAAAAATTTTGGAAAAGAGAAGAACCAAAGAAAGCGGAGAAAAAAGGGGATACCCCCGAAAAGAAAAAAAAATATGCAAGACAAAACAAAAGATAAATGAGAAAAAAAGGGGTATAAAGTAAAGGAAAATAATGAGACAGAGGGGGAAAAAAAGTAGTAGAAATAAAACGAAACCAAAGAATACCTTCGAGTGTTTTCTGTGCCTTTGCGTCCCCGGCGGCGCACACAGCAAGGGGCGGAGCGTGTTCCTTGCCAGATTCCTAAGGCCCCCAGAAGACCCGCACGCCGACCCACACCCCCCACCCCATTCCCCCACCGACGGACCTACTGCGCACCTTCACCGCCCACAGCTCCTCGGGGGCGCCCAAGGCCCTTCCCCCCTAAAAATTTTACACTTAGATCCGCCCCACCAGTTCCTCCTTAGGAAGTGTAGAATTTCTGTTTTCTCCTGCACTGCTGTTGTTTTTGCTGCTATAGGGCCTCTTTGCTCCCGCCTCTCCGTTTCCCCTTCAGATTCTCGCACTCCCCGACGTCATTGTGGTCGTTTTTATGCCCCTTATCCCCCTGTAGTGGGGGAGAAAAAAAGGGTTTTTTGTAAGGCTTCTATCAGCGTCATCTCCTACTCTTAATTCCCTGGGGAATAAACGATCACCCCCCAGCATACTCCTTCCCCACACCCCCAAAATCTCCCCCAAGGTATTTTCCTTGTTTAAAAGTAAATGTTGGGTTATTTAAATTTAACCCTTTTTTCCTTTCCCTCAATTGCTCTCCATTTTTCCCTTTCACTTTTCCCCCTTTCTCTCTCTCTCTTTCTCTTCCCCTCTCTCTCTCTTCCCCTTCTCTCTCTCTCTCCTCTCTTCTCTTCTCTCTCTCTCTCTCCTCTCTCTCTCTCTCTCTCTCTCTCTCTCTCTCTTCAAAAAATTAATTTTCTTTATTACTTTCCCCCTTTCGCTCTTCCCCTTTTTTTTATCTTTACTTGTCCTTTTATTAGTTCCCTTTTTGTCAGCCCTTTTTCTATCCGCACTCTCCAGTTTTTTTACCTTTTAACCTTATAATTATCTACTTCCCACTTCTGCCCCCTCAGACCATTTCTTGTACCCCCCTTAACCTCATTAAGGCGGGAATCACAGTAAAACCAAATTTAAAAAAGGTTAGGAAACACAATTGACTCACCCAACGTTTAAAAATATATACAATAGAAAATATGGTTTCATGTCATTTTGGACTGAAGCGATTTGGGACGAGGGAAATGATCCATTTTACTTCGGCCACGCGCATATGGGGCAAGGTTAATTAGGTCTCAAAAAATCTCGTCTACGAGTCAATTTGGGCCCACTCGAAAAAAGGCCATAGTCAGATAGGACCAAAGGGGAGGAGAGAGAGAGAGAGAGAGAGAGGAAGGAAGGGGAGAGAGAGAGGAGAGAAGAGAGAGAGAGAGAGAGAGAGAGAGAGAGAGAGGAGAGAGGGGAGAGAGAGAGAGGAGAGAGAGAGAGAGAGAAGAGAGAGGAGAGAGAGAGAGAGAGAAGAGAGGGGAGAGAGAGAGAGAGAGAGGAGAAGGGGAGAGAGAGAGAGGGGAGAAGGAGAGAAGGGGAAAAAAGGGGAGAGAGAGAGAGAGGAAAGGGGGGGAGGAGAGAGAGAGAGAGAGAGAGAGGAGAGAGAGAGAGAGAGAGAGAGAGAGAGAGAGGGAGAAGAGAGAGAAGAGAGAGAGAGAGAGAGGAGAGGAGAGAGAGGAGAGAGGAGAGAAGAGAGAGAAGGAGGAAAAGAGAGAGAGAGGAGAGAGAGAGAGAGAGAGGGAGAGAGAGGGAGAGGAGAGAGAGAGAGAGGAGAGAGAGCGAGAAGAGAGAGAGAGAGAGAGAGGGAGAGAGAGAGAGAGAGAGGAGAGAGAAGGGAAAAAGGGGAGAGAGAGAGGAGAGAGAGAGGAAGAGAGAAAAGAGAGAGGAAGAGGAGAGAAGGGGAGGAGAGAGAGGGGAGAGAGAAGAAAGAGAGAAGAGAGAGAGAGAGAGAGAGAGAAGGAGAGAAGAGGAGAGAGAGAGAGAAGGGGGAGAAGAGGGGAGAGAAGAAGAGGAGAGAGAGAGGGGGAGGAGAGAAGAGAAGAGAGAGAGAGGAGAGAGAGAGAGAGAGAGAGAGAGAGAAGAGAGAGAGAGGGAAAAGAGGAAAGAGAGAGAGAGAGGAGAGGAGAGGAGAGGAGAAGGAGAAAAGAGAGAAAAGGGGAGAGAAAAAGAGGAATGGAGAGAGGGAGAGAAGAGAGAGAGAGAGGGGGGGAGAGAGGGGAGAGCGAGAGAAGAGAGAAGAGAAAAGGCCAAAGATAAATTTAGAGGAAAGGAGCAGGGGGTGACAGAAGGAAAATTTGCCAAATATTTTTGGAAAAAGGGAGGATTTTAAAAAAACCATTTTAAAATTCCTTTTTCCCCTTCCTCTCTCTCTCTCCTCTCTCTCTCTCTCTTCTCTCCCCTTTTCTCTCTATTTTTATATAATATATATATATATTATATAAATATATATTTATATATAATAAATATATAAAATATATTTTTAAAAATATATAATTTTTATTAAAATATACATATATATTTATATAATATATACATATAATTTTATATATTATTATAATAAAATTTTATATAATTATATATATTATATATATATATATTATATATAATTATATAAAATATATATACGTATATACTATATATATATATATAATTTGTGTGTGTGGTGTGTGTGTGTTGTGTGGTGTGTGTGTTTGTGTGTGTGAGTGTGTTGTGTTGTGGTATGTATTTGTGTGTGTGGTGTGTGTTGTTGGTGTGTGTGTGTGTGGGGTGTGTTGGTTTGTGTGTGTGGTATGTGTTTGTGTTTTTTGTTGTATGCGTGCGCGTTTGTGTGTGTGTGTGTGTGTTTTGTGTGTGGTGTGTTGTGTGTGTTTTGTGGGGTGTTGTGTGTGTTTTGTGTGTGTGTGTGTGTGTGTGTGTGTTTTTGTGGGGTGGGTGAGTGCGGGGTGGTGTTTTTTATTGTGGTGTGGGGGGTTATGTGTGTAAAAAAATAGGAAATGGGTAAATGCCATATATAAAGGGAGAAATGAATACCATAAGACGGGTCTTTTGGGATTCAAAAAAAAATGTTTCATATATACAATAAAATATATGCGGTACGGTTATATGGTATTCGAGGGAGGACCCCAAAATCACCCGTACAAAAACCCCCCGGACAAACCCCCAGGTAAAAAAAAAACTGAGGACAAAAACCCCCCCAGGCAAAAAAAAAAATAGAAATTTTAAAATAAATTTGTTTCTTATTTTTGAGTTTTTGAACACTTCTCTGGATGTAAAATATTTAAATTTTATCATATAGTTTGATAGATAGGGTTGATAGGTTTGTAGGTTTTTAACCCATAGTTTCCGGTAACACTTAATTTTGTCGCCAGTGAATAAAGTCGCCCCAAACCCCCAAATATTAGAAAAATTTAAAATCCTACGATTTTTTTTGTACTACCCCTAAGATGATACGCAGAGTTATATCATGATTGATAACCCTTTTCGTTTCAGCGTTGTTTTATGCTTTTTAGCTGCAAGTAAGACGGTTTTAAATTTCACTACTCGATTTTTTTGCGGGCGACGACGCGGGGGAGGAATCAAAACATAAACATAGATGGCGACCTTAGTGACCCATTATCAACGTCGCCACCCCGTTGATATATTTTTTGTAATTTGTTCATTTATAGCCATACTTTGACACAGATGAAGACACAAAATGACAGACTCTCCAGATAGCCCCTTCTAGCTTTCCGAAATCATGGATGTAGAAATGTAAATATTAACGCCACCAAAACGTCTGTACAAAAACAAAGAAATTTTGTCCTGGCGAATTAGTGTTTATCTACGGTAAATGGGGATTTACGGTACTCAAGTAGACAAAACAATGATCAGGTGGGAGTGAAACAAAAACAAAGAAAGATAATATTGCCATGATTATTTCAGTAATAGGTTGCTGAAATTTTATTTTTTCTTCTAATTTTAATGGTATTAAACTAAGGGGGTTTGTCCTATTTCGCACTTTAGCTTAGGGGGTTTTTTCCAAGGGGTTTTTGTCAAAGGGGGTTTTGTCCGAGGGTTTTTTGTCCTAGGGGGTTTTTGTCTGGACCCCATGGTATTCATACATGTATGTTCATATACTATTCATTCTGAATTTGTGTGTTTTTCAGCCTCAAGGCATCTATGAATCATCAGTCTGAAAGTAATCATAATATCTTAGAAATATAATGAACATTTCAGATGGATAAAATTTCCCTGAGGCTGTGCGGAGTTCATAATTATGAGGCCGGGATTTTTACCTATATGTACTACTAGCCGCAAAGCCGACCTCCGGGCGGCATTTTTGGCTAGCTTCTGCGGAGGGCTATTGGTGGGCCTACACAGACTCTCCAGACAATCCCTTCTAACTTTCCTGAAATCATGGATGTAGAAATATATGTATTAACGCCAACCCATTACATCATAGCCCCTTCTAACTTTCCCGAAAGCAAGCCGCCCGGGCGGCCTTTTTGGCTAGCTCCTGCGGAGGCCTATTAGTGGGCCATCGGCCCAACACCTGTGTTTGGTGGGCGAAGGGCCACCCAAAAACAGACTCTCCAGATAGACCAATTACCCCCCACCTCGGCCCACCAAACACAGACTCTCCAGATAGCCCCTTCTAGCTTTCCTGAAATGTATGTATTCCCCCACCCACGCACTCACCCATTACCCAATCACCCCCCCCCCTTTTACTCACCCTTTACTTATCACCCACACCCATTCATCACCCTTCCCCAATAACCACACACCCTTTACTCCCCCTTTAACCATCACCCCCTACCTATTCCTCCCCCATCACCCCCCCCCCTTTCACTAAAATCCCCCCACACCCACTACCCATCCCCCCACCCATTCACCCCCTATTCCCCATCCCCTAATCAAGGTTTCCTAAATTCTCGCAACCCATTTTTTTTTTCCAGCTCTCGCAATAGGCTGCAAAAAAAAAAAAAAAAATTTACGGATCACCTAAAAGTGGGCTTAAAACCTTTTCCCTGGTCAACTGTTTCCAAAAACTGGAATAGATGGGTTTCCGCCCAGGGGACGGCCCCTATCGCGGACAACACACACACAAAAACCACACCCCAAAACACCACACACACACACACAAAACACACACACACACCACACCACACCCATTTTGTTATATTATTAAGATTTTTAAAAAATCAGAGGATTTTTTTTCAATAGTTTGGTGATTGGTATCTCTTATTATCCCTTTTTTCATCATTTAACATTTTTACAACTATCATTAAAATTTTTATAATCATTATCATTATCCCTAAAGAAGCAAAGAAAGGTTTTATTTGCATACTATATTTTTTTATTTTTATATAAATTTTATTTCATTATATATATATATATATATATATTTATATATATATATTTAAAATTATAAAAAAGAGAGGAGAGAGGGGGGAGAGGGGAGAGAGAGAGAGAGAGGAGAGGAGAGGAGAGAGAGGAGGGAGAGAGAGAGGAGAGAGAAGAGGAAGAGAGAGAGGGGGAGAAGGAGAGAGGAGAGAGAGAGAGAGGAGAGAGAGAGAGAGAAGAGATAAAGAGAGAGGGAAGAGAAAGAGAGCGGGGAAAGGGGGAGATTATATATAATTTAAATAAAAAATTTTTTTTTATAATAGATAATATATATAATATATAAAATTTTAATATTATATTATTATTTATATATATATATTAATTATTTTTAAAAGAGACAACCCCGGCGTGGAGGGGCCAAGGGGGCGCCCACAAGGCTCGTGGTGGGGCAATTTGATGTTTCTTGTCGAGAGCTGTTTGGTATGGGAAAGGACCCGATGGAACTTTCGCGTTTTGGCCCCCCGGGGAGTGGGTCGTAGGTGGGCGGGGCGACGCCCCCCCCCCCCGGGATGCCCCAATGATGTTTGAATTTTTAAAAAGAAACCAAATTTTTGAGACCCTTTTTCAAGATACAAATTTTAAGCCCTTTATTATCTTCAGTAAATTCACTATCGATGCAAAAAGAATAGCAGAAATTTCAAGAATTTACGGTGCCCTTACAACAATCAATCAATCAGGGGGGATACCCCGGGGGGCGCGTCGCCTCGCCACCCACGACCCACTGGGGGGGCACCACGGGGGTTTACATGCAGACCCCTTTTCCTACCAAGCAGCTTTGACAAAAAACTCAACTTGCCCAGCCACGACCCTTTGTGGGCGCCCCTTGGCCTCCTCCACCCCGGGATTGCCCTTAAGATACAACCCGGGGGGAAAGGATCGGTTTAGGTAGCGTGCCCCCCTCCCCCATATAGCCGAAGTTGGCGCTGAGGGACTATGGGGGAATGGGCCTCGTTCAGCCCAGGTGCAACCCTGATTGACAGTAATCACCCCCCAGCGATCCCCCAGATTCTGCGAAGACACTTATTCCCAAAAGGCTTTGATTCGCTTTTAAGTCATTTTAGGCCATGCCCCCCCCAAAACCCATAGAGTAAGACAGGGTCACAAGCGATTGAAGAGGGGATTTTGTCTCCGCACGGGTAACGAAAAAACCCCAAAATTTACTCCGCTGAGCGAGCCATAACACCGGGGGTTTACCCAAACCCGCCGTAAGACTCTTGACGTGAACCCCCGTCTTATGGACTGCGCTACCAAGATGTAAAATTTTCCCAGATCTCAATGTCCTCGCCCCCGATAAACAGACGTACGTTTCATCAGTAAGTCTCCAAAACCTGGCCCGGGTCTTGAGCCAGGAGACCTAAAAGTCCAAAGGTTTGCCTCTTCGTGCAGGCCTCGAGAGCCATCACCAGGACTCCAGCGATCGAAAAGATTATGCATCATCGGCAAAAAAAGATCATGATTTTGGTTTTGCCGACGGATGTCCACAATCACTTGACTACCCTTGTCAATACCCAGTCCATACAAGCGTGAAAAGGAGGGGGAAGGGGACGCACCTTGCCTCACTCCTGTTTCACAGGAAAAAGCGGATACCCCTGCCCCAAGTTACAGCATCTAGTCCCAAAATACAGACCATTTACAAACCAATGTCTTTGAGGAATCCCTCGAGGTCGCAGAAGATCCAAGTGATCACGAGCACTGAGTCAAAGCCTTCTTGAGAAAACATAGGTGCAAGCACCCCCCTGCGAAACTCACGTCGGCTTTCCCACCAGGACACGAAGCGCTAGGATAGGTCCCTTGTTGATTATCAGGCGTGAACCAACTGCGAAGTCTCTGATGCTTACCAGATGACGCGAATCCCTGTGCAATAGAGGGCAAGACCTTGGCCCCGGGACGTGAGCAGGTAAAACGCGGGAAAGTTTTCAGTCGAGGTCCCTTTCCTTTTCCCCATAGGGACGCCAGCCCCTTTTTCCCGCAGGGGGAATGGACCTAATGCCAAAACGGCAGTCAGGACAGATGCAGCCCGCGGATCATGGCCCACCCCAGTTTGGGAGCTCGCATGATATACAAACACCAGCTGCCTTTGCACCCCCCAATTTTTACAGCCCTTGACTTTTCAAAAGAGGGTACGGTTCGCAATGGGAATCGGATCCACTGCCTGAACCCGTATTGAAGCTGCTCAGTTTGGGGGTCCACCGTGAAAAAAATGCCCCAAAATACTAGCCCAACGAGCCATTGCCCCCCCATGTCCCAAGAGGCGCCCCTTGCTGTTCAATAGCACTCGTCCCCAGAAGGAGATGGGGAAAGGGGCCTTTAGGGCTCGGTAGGCGGGTCGGAGGGGCATTAGCGTTCAAAGACCCCCGAACTCAGCGAGACTCCGACATACCTTCTTGTCTTCCCAAAGGGGGGTTCTAGTCCCGGGGGACAGAAACCCCGTCTGGTCCGGTTCCCCGCCAGCCTGGCAGCGCGATTCCTCGATTTTCTCCCGGTTCGTCGAGACAAAAAACCCCGCCTACCTCGGGCGCCCCAATACACTCTTGGCAGCCTGTAGAGTTTACGTTTGAAGGCATCCCCCCCGTTTACAGGGTCCCCCAGAGCACGAGCACATCAAACCGATTTGAGACGCCACCGATCCATGAGCACATGTCAAGTCCGTCAGTTTCTCAAGTGAAAACAGTTGGTACCTCATGAGATTCTTTGGGCTTGACATGAAGTTAATGTAGCAACAACCCGTCTTGATTGTTCCAAGAACTCACACTCCCCTAAACCCCCCAGTTCTGGAGGATCCCCCAAGAGTATAACGAGGATGTGGTCGATCTCCTTAGCTACCCTCCGGCATTACATACCAGTCCAGCGGTGAGCTCTGGCCCCTGATACCAAAACCTGAATTCAAACCTTTTGGATCTTTCAAAGTTCAGAAGCAGAGAATGTTGGTGTTTTGGTACCGGAGCCATGGGGACCCAAAAATAAATCGTAGCCACTTTACAGGCCAGAGTAGCATTGAAGTCGCCCAAAACAATGAGTCTGCCCCAGGAGGCATGGCTAAAAAAGAGTCGAGTTTGGGGTAGAACATCTCCTTTTTCCCCTTTAGTTTTACGCTCTCGGTAGGAGGTACACTGCAACAAGAGACATGAAACCCAGAGGTTTTTTCATCCTCACCCCCATTATCGTCATCAAACCGGAGTAACCTCAACAATGACGGGGGCAGTTTTTCTGGAGAGCCTATAGTACTCCCGTACACGGTGCCCCTTGCTCATGCCGGACCAGAGTAGGTGTAACCCCATGCTAGTCTCGCCCTGCCCGGCCCCCCTCGTTCAGAGAGTCCCACTATACCCCCCTCAGCCTAGATTCGCCCGATAGGAGAGGTAGTCGATGATCGTCGAGAGGCTGAACGTTCCAGAACCCACACGAAGAACCCTCCGAGGTTGACCCCGGGAGTATTCGACGGGGGAGGCGGCCTTCTGCACCGCCCCGGCCCCCCCCATAAGAATAAGTTGGGCTAGGGGGCCCTCCACTTTATTTTGAGGCGGGATTCTCGAGGGCTTTGCCCCCCACTCGTAAGGCAGACCCCTCCCCGCGACGGCATTGGAGGTGTCTCATGGTCGGGCCCCCGGCCAAAAACCCGGGGCGGGGGGGCGATTACCCCGCCCCCCGGCCCCTACCCCTTAGAAAATTAGTGGGTAGAATTTTTTTTTACAGGGAGGGGGGCAAAAACCCCCCCCCCCCCCCCCCCCAACCAAACTAGTCAGGGATGGCCTTATGCTCACCGTGGCCAGGGACGCGAACCCCCCGAGGGATTAAACCCCCGGTGCCACTATTTTCCCCCAAAGGGGGGTGGATGGCCCTTGTCAAAGTGAGTTCCTTGCCCTAAAATCTACATACGGGCGATATAAAGTCGAATGAAACATTAGGAAGCTCTTTTTTTCAAAATTTATGTAATTTTGTCACTGTAATTTTATTTTTTCAAAGTCCCCCTTTTTGGATCTCGTGTAGATACAATTCCCCTCACGTTGTGTTCATGGTGAAAATACCCTCCGCGTCCACACACACACACCACACACCACAACACACACGCAAAGAAAACACCACACACACACAAACTACGCACTACCCCAGACATACAAACATAAGGAATGAAGGTTTTCCCCCCTCAGCCCGTCGCAATTTTGAGGGGGCAAATCCTCGACATCCCATGCCATATTTGCTCGTGAACAGGGACAAGCCCAAAAAGTGTCCACTGGTTTGGGGATTCAAACCCCGATTTTCAGACCTCGGTGTGACCCCCAAAACTAGCCATACACCACGCGTTATGTGATAACAATAATGAAATGGTTTAAAAATTTAATCTTAAAACCGCCTCCTACACCACAACCCCCATAGGTCCAAAGCGTGGCAGGCCGTCGGTCCAGGGGGTGGGATGGGGGGGGCGCCCTTCCCTTCAGGAGATCATGTGCCCCAAGCCAAAACCAATCCCCTGCCCCCTTCCTCCCTCCACTCGTCCCCCCCTCCTCCTTTAAACCCTTCCCCCCAGTATTTAGGGTCAGGTGAACAGTCTACCGTCCCAAGGGAATAAAAAAAAAAGGGGTTTCGAGACGCCGGGGGGGCCAGAATTTTTGGGAATACGGACCCAAAAAATCTTAACCCTTAACAACCCCAAACAAAGAGAACAAATGAAGTCAGAAGGAAGGGAAAAAAAATACGTAAGGAGCCTATATTTCACGCCACAACGTCATAGTTATCTTAATACAAAATATAGGAAAAGATCGTCGCCTTCTAAAAGACCGAACCTGACGCCCATTCCCCCCATCAAAAGATTGACTTAAAAATAATCGTGTTTTACTGCCACTTTTCTCAAGCACTTTCCATCCTTTTTTCCCGGCAACTGTAGCCCCTCACTAACGCTCCTCCCTCCTTTCTGTGGCTCGCAGGCCTTCCAGCACATCATAACCTTTTCCAGGATCTTACAGCTTCTTTTAGCACTTTCATTTCCTTCTCGCACTTTTTCACCCTTTTTTCAGCACCTTTCTTTTTTCCTCATCAAAACCTTTTTATAATTTTCCATATTTTTCTTCTTATATTATTCGTTCAGGTTCTTAAGTTTATTTTCTTGTCTCTCCAGCTCTTTTGGCAACTTACTTGATCTTTCCACCATTTCCAAATATATCGAAAACTTTGTCTCTCGTTTCCACCTCTTTTCACATCTTCCTCCAACCAATACCTCGCAATTTCCACAATTTCCCTTTCTTAACCAGTATTTTTTTTTCCCGCTCCCTCATTCTCTTTTCTTTACACCCTTTGACATTACTTACACTATACCTGAAAAACTTAGTATTCCCTTTTCTGGAATTTCCTATCTTTTGGCAGCACTTTACACTAGCTTCCAGTCCCCATACCTCGTTCCAGCTACTTCAAGCAACGTTTAACACTTACGTCAATACCAACTCCCACCCAACACCCTTCCCCTGCCTCTTCAACCACCATCCATCCTACCAGTCATTACCTTAAACCCTTCACACTTAGTTTTCCCTCCTCTAAAAGACCCATCCTTTACCTCCTACTCTTTCCCAGCCTTCTCGATACCTACAGACCCCCCAGATCTTTACCTCCAATCTTCTCTCACCTGTTTTACTTCCTCCACGCTAATGGCTAAGGCTACCCGGCGGGGTGATGAGCCAGTTCGTTTGTCCCTCCAAAAAGGTGAAAGGGGGAGTAAAAACAGGAGGTTGCAGATATGGGAGGAGCAACGTGTTATAGTTGTTGTTTTTGCTGCTCTGATTATTCTGATTAATTTATTCATTTTTTTTTTCATCATATCTCATATTATCATCATCACATCTTACTCATTTTCCCTCTCATTTGTCTTAGCATTATTATTATTACATTCAATTTTATCATCATAATCTCTTAATCAAATTTGTTTTAATTATCATTATAATTTGTTGTTGTGGTCGTGGTGGTAGCATTAGTACCAGTATTACCATTATTATATTAAGAACATATATTTTACTTTGTAAAATTTGGGGGTCAAACGTAATATTGTTGTATGCTTGGGAAATGTACAAATGTTTTCATGATATGCACAACCTGCTTTTTGTTACGTGGGACTCCACGTGTTAGGGGAAGGGTTTTTGTGTGAAAAAAATACCATGGAATTGTATATAATCATTACTTAATAACACACACGCTCTTTCTGTCTCTCTCTTTTTTTTCTCTCTCTCTCTCTCTCTCTCTCCTTTCTCTTATCCTCTTTTCTCTCTCTTCTCTCTCTCTTTTCCTCTTCTCTCTCCCCTTCTCCTCTCTCTTTTCTCTCTCTCGTTGTCAAAATAATCAACTAGACAGTTCCAGCCCTTTTGCAGCTTTCCCTGCACTTGATCCCCCCTCTTCCCCCCTTTCCTCTAATTCTTCTTCGGATATGGCGATTTCGCCCCGACTTTCACATACTAATCAAGTGAATTGGAAAAACTGAAAAGAAGATCTTGTTTATGCGGAATAAATTACAGGAGCTTTCAAAGGGACAGAGTGAAGGCGAGATCTTGAAGTACTGGTGTTTTGTGTGTGTTTTGTGTGTGTGTGTGTGTGTGTGTGTGTTTTGTGTGTGTGTGTGTGTGGTGTGTGTGTGGGGTATGTTGTATGTGTGTGTGTGTGTGTTGTGTGTTTTTGGTGTGTGTGTTTTGGGAGCTGGTCTTTTGTGTGTGTGTGCGTGAGGTGTGTGTGACTGTGTGTGTGTGTGTTTGCGTGTGTGTGTTTCGTGTGTGTGACTGTGTGTGTGTGTGTGTGTGTGTATTTGTGGGGTGTTTGTGTGTATGTGGGGGTGACTGTATGTGGTGTGTGTGTGAGAATGTGTGTGTGTGTGGTGTGTGCTGTGTGTGTGTGTGTGTTGTGTGCGTGTGTGTGTGTGTTGGTGGTGTGGTGTGTGTTTTGTGTTGTGGTGTGTGTTTTGTGTGTGTGTGTGTGTATGGTGTGTGTTTGTGTGTTGGTGTGTGTGTGTTGTGTGTGTGTGTGTGTGTGTGTGTGTGTGTGTGTGTGGGTGTGTGTGGTGTGTGTGTGTGTGTGTGTTTTTCTCCCCTGTGGTAGGATAGGATCGCGCCAGAAAGCTGATGCAGGCCAGCAGGTCAGCGCGACCCACCAGACCCGTCACCTGCAAGAAAATAGGTCATAATTATTAAGGTCATAGCATCAGTTTGCCTCCATTTATTCCAGTCACCATCACCACCTCCTTACACCTATCTCCGTCACCTCCCTCGTTACCACCACGGTAGTCCTCCGTATCTTAGTAGTTTTTGAAGCTCATTAAAGCGACCACATTATATTTTCATTTATGTATTATGCGTAAATGGCGTAATTGCTACATATATATATATATATAAAATATATAGAATATTAATATATATATAAAATTATATATATATATATATATATATTATAATAATAATATAATATATATATATTATATATATATTTTATTTATATAATATTTTTATTTCAGAGTAATAATGCCAACTCATCCTGTTTTTCTTTTTAACATATATGTATATTTTTCATTAGTAGTTAGTTCATACTGTACGCTTTACTTTTCCTCCTTATAATTTCCGTAGTATCACAGTGATTATTTTCGTATCGATTTTAAACGTTTACAATCAAATGAAAATCTTTGGTTTAATTCATATCTGCTGGTCATCACATTCATCACGTGTTTCAAATTTTATTGTACTTTACAACTGGTGAATTTTTGTACTTGCCTCTACCGCTTTTACTTCCTCTGGGTTCCTTTTTACCTTTCTTATTATAACGCTTTCAAAAATTCTACCTCTTTGCCCCCCCTCCCTCCCGAGTCTTAAGCATTCTTGACTCCTCTTCCCACGCTCTGCTTTTTTTTTTCCTCCTCAATCTCATATAACCTGAAACCTTTAAGATCCTTAAAGGATTGGTAAAATTAATCAAGAGAATCTGTTCAAAACCCTTCTCCACAAGTGACACCAAGTGACAACAAGAAAAAAACGGTTTAAAATTAAATTGTCAGCGCTATATCACAGATCTCTGAAAAAAAATTCAATGTCAGAGTTGTCAATGGGTTTTGGAACAAATTACCAGCAAATGTTTCGAAGCCAGCACAATAACTTCATTTATAAACAGACTGGACGCGTACTGTAAAGTAAATGGGTTTTGATACTGCCTTGTGAATTATATCATAACGTCCCCCGGAACGATTAGTGTTAGTGGTAGCATCAGTTAGCATACTTCATATCCTTCATTCTTCACTCTGAGGCTTCGATGTCCCTATCCCCTTTAGGGACATGGTAGTCTGCTCTAACTCTTACATATAGTTTGTTAGTTAGTAGTGTGCGGTTCGCAGATACCCTCGTTATAGACCAATAGGTCCCCTGGTATCTGTTTTTCCTATGTATTGCTATGTAACCTATCATATTTTGGTTTCATATTATCATCTAATCTTTCGTTTGCTTTCTTTCCTAATGACACCTTCCTGGAAACGTTCTATTCATATAATCATCTCTTCAACTATCATCAACTCTATCTGTTTCATCCTTATAACATCCTCTTATAATAATACCTTAAATATATTCAAACGTATATTCACCTCCGCTATCTTGACGCTAAGATATTGTAATCATACCAAATTGTCTTTACAATTTACTCTCCCCCTTCATACTGTTCTCTGCTGCCTCACTTACACCCTCGGTGTGTATGGGGTGGGGGGCAAAAAATCAGGCCGGCGGACGAGGAGGGTTTGCCCTTGGGGGAAAAAATGCAGGAGGCGCAGCAGAAGGCGGGTCAACAAAAGGGCAGGCGCAGGAATGGAGCAACACAATTGACCAGGTGGAAGCCGAATGGACGGCAAGCCAAACCCCGCGTGGCTGAATCTGTGGAGGAAAAAAAAGACCAGGTGAGAGGGAGTGACAGGTGAAAATGGCTAATGAATCACCGCATTAGTTACTGGTAATTTGCGGGTTGTAATGTTATGCCCTTGCCGAGTCCCTTAGAGTAAAAAAATTAAAGTTCCGTTTTTTCTCACATTTTAGAAACATCAGTTACGCTAATGTGGGCTTGAGTAGAGCCTTGCCTTTATAAGAGTTGCTGAGTTGCATCAATATGTGACGGCAGCAGTCACCACAAGGCTACGAAGACGATTCAGAATTACTTTAACGTCATCGAACGCAAGTCATACAAAGAGTCCCCCTGGCTATACTGCATCATCTCACACACACATAGGATATTAAAAGACTTATTCATAGTTGTGTCCCTCCACGTTGGTATAAGCAAAGAAAAGGCTTACGGGTGAATCAATATCAGAAAAAATGATCACGTGTTGACTGCAAGTATTTTTTTTTTCTTTTTTAGTCTCCGGCAAAAGAAATTTTAACTTAAAAATTTTCTTGATTTTAGTATACATTTTCGTCTCTCAAGTTCCCACATATTTCACTCCATTACTTTGTGTATCAATATCAGAATCGGATCAAAGATGAATTTCAATATCGGTATCGGGAGAAAATTGCTATCAGTAAACTTTAGTTAGGAGTTGGAAAACGTCTAGGGATACTTCCATTATGTTTCAATAAATGGGTTTGCTATTATATTTAGAGAGAGAGAGAAAAGAGAGAGAGAGAGAGAGAGGAGAGAGAGTAGAGAGAGAAGAGAGAAGGGAGAGAGAGGAGGAGAGAGAGAGAGAGGTGAGAGAGAGAGAGGGGAGAGAGAGAGAGAGACGAAGGAGAGAGAGAGAGAGAGAGAGAAGAGAGAGAGAGAGAGACGGAGAGAGAGAGAGGAGAGAGAGAGAGGATAGAGAGAGAGAGAGAGAGAGCAGAGAGGAGGAGAGAGAGAGAGAGAGAGAGAGAGAGAAGGGCATATGAAAAATAATAAAATAAGGAAGCTACAACGAGCCGCCCAGCCTACACGTGGTAGTTCCTGTCACCTAAAAACTACCTACATCCCCTTCTTCCCATCATGAGCTATCAGCCCCTTTAAGCTCCCCAATGACTCAGCACTAGCTACCTGTCTACTGAGACCATTCCATTCATTCACCACCCAATTTGTGAACAAGTTTTTCCTATTTCCTTTCTAGATCTACGCCTTTTCCAGCTTGAATCCGTCACTTCTTGTTCTACCCTGGTTAAAAGCCGTAAGAACTTTTCCTACCTCTCCCTTTATTTAAATCCCTTTATCCACTTAAAAACTTCTAAACAGATGTCCTTTACTCTGCCGTCTCTGGTGAGTGTAAACATAATTACTTCAATCGCTTCTCATAACTAAAGTTACGCATCCCTGTATCCTTTTGGTCATCCCTTTTCTGCACTGTTTCTAACAAGGCTAATCCATCCTGAATATGGAGACCAAAACTGAACCCCATAGTCTAGGTGAGGGCCTGACCCGAGCCAGATAAAGCTTAGAATAACTTCCCCACTTCTATTTTAACACTTCTGGAAATGAATCCTAATTCTCTATTAGCTCTATTTCTGGCCTCAATACATGTTTCCCAGGGCGAAGCTCTGGGCTCACCCCACTCCAAGATCATTTTTCCTTGTGATTTGTCAGCGATACATTTCTTATGGTGTATCTATTACCAGGGGTTTTTCTGCCAACATCATAACGCTGCAAATTATCAATATTAAATTCCATCTGCCATCTGACTGCCCACTGTTAAGTTTATCTAAGTCCCCTGCAATATGTTTACATCAGACTGTGATCCCAAAAATCCTACCTACATTAGTATCATCAAACAAACTTGCTGATATCACTGCTAACCACTATCCAAGTCGTTGATGTAAAAACAAAAATAGTAATGGACCCAAACAGACCCTTTTGGAACTCCACTTGTCACCAGTCCCCATTAAGATTTAGAACCATTTAAATTTAACCCTTTGTTGCCTATTACTTAGCCAAGCTCTGATCCAATGAAGAACCTTCCCCTTATTCCATGAGCCCTAACCCTTTTTTAAGAGTTTGCTCGTGTGGTACTTTGTCAAATGCCTTTCTAAAGTCCAGATAATTATATCAAAAATCCTTATCATTAGCTGCCGTCTCAAAACTTTTCCCATAAAAACTCAATAAATTGGTGAGACATGACCTACCCTTGGTGAATTCATGTGTGAATCATTGATCAAACTATGTGTATCTAAGTGCTCTCTAATGTTTTTTGCAATAATAGATTCCAATAATTACCCCCCATGACGTTAGACTTACGGGTCGATAATTTGACTTTAGTCCTCTGTCTCCTTCTTAAATATGGAACAACATCTCCTTTACTCCACAATAATGGCACATCGCCTATCTCAACCGACTTTCTAAAAAAAAGTGCAAATAACGACTCACTAAACAACCTCCTTTCATTCCTTTAATACCCTGGGATACACTTCATCTGGTCCTGGCGATTTAAAATTCTTCATTTATCTATACCCTCTTTCCCCCAAATTTACCTAGTTAAACACAATATCTTTTAGTTTCTCCTCATCGCTTCCCTTTGAAAAAGCTGTTCACTATCAGGTATCGTCTGTGTATCCTCCTCCGTTAAAAACATTATGAAAAATCATTTAGACTTTTACACATATCCTCATCCGTATTTAAGACCTCACCCTGTCCTGACCTTAACGGCCCAACTCATTCCTTGTCTTGGTTTTATATACCCGATAGAACCCCTTTGGGTCATTTTTTTGCCCCGTGCTGCTTCTTTTAATTCTCAAATTTTTCTTAGCAACTCGAGTTAATTTCTTTACTGTCCTTGCCATCACGTTATACTGTTCTTTGCCTACCAATCCTGCTTGATCCTTAAATAAATGTTTCTTTTTACTCCAATGTGGTGTTTTAAATTAGTGTTCATTCATTTTTGGATCACTTTTCTGAACAAATTTTTTCCCTATAAGGAATATTTCTTTTCTGTCCGTCAATTATATTCCTTACAAATAAGGTATAATCCTCCTCAGCCCCTACATCACTTCCATGTCTAATCGCTCCCAATTACCTCCTAGCCCCGACCTCAATCCATGCTAACCGCTCTAAAACTCCTCAGGCCCGACCACACTTCCATGCCTAACCGCTCTAATTACCTCCAGGTGCCTCCTAATCCTTCATAATTGGGGCCTTTCCAGCCGTCCTCGCCCTGTCCTACCTGGGAAAATCTCTTCCCCTCCATCCCACACTTCTTATTTATAACCTCCAGGTGTCTTCTTAATCCTGCATAATTGGCCTTTCTGAAGTTAGGTATCTATGTTTATTGCCACTAATTTTCCAACTTCCCATTTTAAGCTAAATCTGATTCATAATGGTCGCTATTATCTAACTTTCCACCGACTTCACATATGTAACTAAACGTCTCTATTTGTCAGCAATAGATTTTAGAATATTACCTCCTCTAGTAGGCTCCTTGATTGCTTGGGCTTTGGAAGTTATCCTGGACTATATTTAACAAATCATCTGCGTCGCTTGTCACCTATGAATGAAGAGAGAGAGAGAGGGGAAGAGAGAGAGAAGGGGAGCGAGGGGAGCGAGAGCGAGAGAGCGAGAAAAGGGGAGCGAGAGCGAGAGCGAGAGCGAGGGGGAGCGAGAGCGAGAGGAGAGCGAGAGCGGGGAGAGGGAAGAGAGAGGGGAAGAGAGACGAGAGAGAGAGAGAGGGGAGCGAGAGGCGAGAGGGAGGGGGAGGAAGAGAGAGAGAAGGAGAATGAAGGACGAGAGAGAGAGAAGAAGAGAGAGAGAATGAGAGAGAAGAGAGAGAGCAGAGAGCGAGAGCGAGAGCGAGAGCGAGAGGGGGCGGAAAAGAGCGAGAGCGAGAGCGAGAGCTGAAGAGCGAGAGGAGAGCGGGGGAGAGCGAGAGCGAGAGCGAGAGCGAGACGAGAGAGAGAGAGAGAAGAGAAAGGAGAGAAGAGAAAAGAGAGAGAGAGGGAGAGAGAAGAGAGAGAGAGAGGAGAGAGAGGAGAGAGGAGGAAGAGAGAGAGAAGAATTTTTTTGGCCTGATATATAGACAAGAAAAATAAAACATTTGAATTTTACAGGCCGGGGTTTATTTAGCGTGAGTCCTATATGAACCCAAAGCAAAATTTTGGTAGGGGAACTAAATTTGGGGTAAGCCCAAAAAAAGAAAAAAGCCCTTTTTTTG